>JAMKCH010016887.1:0-42301 GCA_023653785.1 Ophioderma brevispina
TCTACCTTGAACCTAAAGCAGTTTGTGGACAGCCCATCTAGTAAGCCCAAAGGCTGTGACCTTGATAGGAAAGCATGGGTCAACCTCAACAGAACAGACTCAAAAATGATATTGGCCGTTCCTTCACAAGATCGGTGTGCAACTTTCACCAACTGCGATTGGTGGAGAGCCACAAACCATTAGCTACATCATAGATGACTGAGGCCTACAAGTCCCCAATAGGAATCCCAGGCCTGATCAACCCGGACGATGAAAACTATCAGCTGGTTAAAGACGGATATTCCACTGTGATTTTGGGCTTACACGAACGAACAAACGAGTTGGACACCTCTTTTTTAAATGCTTCATGGTATAGAGATTTATCTATTTTATTTATTTGTAGGTATATACAACAGCTATGAAAAACCTTAGCTTTATGATATTAAAATTAACATATATTAAATACAAATATCCATAAGATATCTCAATCATTTTTAATTTTTGTCTCGTCATTGAGCTTGCTCAGAGCGAGACAATCACGTTTTCTGTATATGCGTACGTATGTACATATGTATGTCTGTCTGTCTGTCTGTATGTATGTATGTATGTATGTATGTATGTATGTATGTATGTATGTATGCATGTATGTATGTATGTGTGTGTGTATGTGTGTATGTGTGTGTATGTATGTATGTATGTATGTATGTATGTATGTATGTGTGTGTGTATGTATGTATGTGTATGTATGTATGTATGTATGTATGTATGTATGTATGTATGTATGTATGTATGTATGTATGTATGTATGTATGTATGTATGTATGTATGTATGTATGTGTGTATATGTATGTATGTATGTATGTATGTATATGTCGGTTAAAGTTTCGGCTAATTTTATACTTGTGTTTAAGCTTGGTCATTGTATTATTTTTATAAGAAAAATAATAAATACACAGTATTTAACACTTAACTGCATAAGGGGGGGAAGAGTTCCTAGGGACCCATTTTTTGTTTTTCGGCCGGCGTTTTTTAACGCTGCAATATATTTGGTTTATATTTTTTGTATTTGTCTAACTTTTAGTTGCGCTTGCATTGGTGTAAAAAAACTTCAAATCCATCGCGTCGTTTTTGCGTTAATTAGCATGGAGCCCCCCCCCCCCTTATGCACTTACGGAAGTGCCCATGACAAAAATTAAAAATCTTAATAGAGTTATTGTGATTCTGATTTTCATAATGCATACACCTATTGACATAAACAAAGTAAATAATTAATAAAAAAATTCTTGGAAAGTATAGTAGGCCAATGGTGTCATAATATTTTATATACATCGTATAGCGGTTTACTGTAGGAACCTTTGGTAAATTATACAAGTAAACATAAAAAATATAAAATGGCACGAGACATTTCTATTTGTTCTTAATATGTTAAATATAGGTCATCCTTCACCAATTAAAGCAATCAGCAAAAGTCTACATGAATCAGTGCCGTAGAAATTGCAGAAACGAATTAGTGTCTTTTTCGCACATTTTGACGCAAAATTAAACTCAATGTTTTGCCCCTAATTTTCTTAATGAACAACTTTCTTCAGTTTTTATTTTTTTATTGTTGATGTCTTTGAAGCCTTCTAACATGTGGTGGATTTCATCTAAAAAATCCTTTAGGAAAGTGGTTATATTAGGGGGGTCCCCCCCCCCCGTTATGCACTAACGGAAGTGCAAACCCCTTATGCAGTTAAGTGTTAACTCACTTTCAAAAATACAGCCCTTGGTTGACGTGACACCTAACATGAAATAGGCCAAATGGAATTCGCCGAACCAAAGCATTCTGCGAACCAAGGCTCCACAGGAAGGAATTTTGTGTTTTAGAAGGCTCTAATCGCCTCCTATTTCCTCGTCCTTGGCTTATGCATATGGTTCCACTGGCATATAATTGCAGCTATTTCAATTTATGATACCATACCACTTCAGTGCATGTAACTCCCCGACTTATAGGCTGACTCAGAAATTTCCAGAGGAGGGCGCCCTCAATTTTCAAAAAAACATGTTTTTTTCATGTACATAATACTTGTCCGTGATATACTAATCAGTGTTCAAATCGAAGTCCTCCATTATAGAAAATCACAATACGGATCAGGAATTTTTGTTATGTACAATATGGTTATAATGTACATGATAAACGAAAAATCCGATTCAAATCTTAGAACTGAGTATTATAGGTGACTATTTTAGTTCTTGTTGACTATTTTTAGTTACTATATACAAATAACGTATAATTTTCAAATCTCTGAGTCAGTCGTGAAACAGCTTTTTGCCTGAACATTACCCCCATTGTTATTTTTTGACGTGTTAAACTGAATAAGCCAAAAGCGATTGTAATTGTGTTGAAATAAGTACTTGGTTTCTTCTTTTTCTTTTTTCTTATGCACAAAAAGTGTGGGGGGACTCAATCCATATCATTTTTATCTAAACCAACTTTACTGGCCTAACACATATCGGTACTTATGGTAAAAGTGCTGAATTAAATGAAGAATGCTAAGAACCACAAGCTGTTTCAGATCATTGAAAAAATTATTCCGTTCTAAGAAGGACAGTCTTCTTTACGACCGGCCGAGGGTGAGGATTTTAAAAAAAAAAGAACTTTTTTTCGGCGAAAAAAAGGTCGCGTTCCCCGTCGCTTTTAATCAATAATGTTCGGGATTCCCCGTCTCCCTGATTTTATAAATTTTTCTCCCATTTAAAAGGTCCATGTTTTAACCTCTCGCTCTCGTCTTTTGAAGAAAAATTTCAGGTTCTCCTCTCGCTTACCTGTTTCGTACCCCACCCCCCATTAATGACCTAACCCCCTAACACCTACAAAGAAACATAAATGTTTTTGTGTGTTGGAAGAGGTTTCTGTGTAGTGGGGGACTATATGAACAGATCTAGTGAGGTTGCAAATCCGGATAAAATTAGTGAATTTTTTGGTACACAAGTACGTTATACATTGATAATCAAAAAAATGATGGAAGCACTTGCAACACCCTTTTCATGGCCCCAGCTTGGTTCAAGGTTACACAGGTGTAAAATTTGTAACATGTGCCATCTTGTGTTGAAAAGCACACCATGATGTCTGTCTTGTTACACGGATCCAAAAAGGTATAGTTTTTATAATACTATACTGTGACTTTAGTTAGGAATTATGGGTAAAAACCACGTAAAAATGGTTTTTTAAAAAAGTCATTTTGTTTGTACAGGGGTACAAAAAATTAAAAGTTTGCGTCCAATTTTTTTAAAATGGTGGTTCAATTGTTGGTTTAAATCTCATAGAATGAATATAGGATTAGTTTTGACTATCTTACTTGGGCTGGTTATTAACCACAATGGCGAATAATCACAAAACGCTATTGGCAGCTTGGATCTATTGACCGTACCTATTTTGTTGGATAACGTGAAAACTAAGCGTAACAGATAAGGCACACTATTCCTTATTGCAATCCTTTAAGCTAAGGGAAACAATTTGCACCACATATTAAACTGAATCAAAGCAACGGTTAACTTTTGACCCATGTAAAAAACCAAAAGGACTTTTTTCAAACCATTTTACAGTTTTTTACCCCATATCTCCGAAACTGTAAGCCATATATAGTGTAACTATACCTTTTGGAAATCCTTGTGACCAGACCAAACAACATGGTTTGCTTTTTACACATTCAGAAACATTTTAAATTGTTTACCCCTGATAACTTGACACCTAAGCGGTCCATTTAGGGGGGTGGGCAAGTGCTTCCATCATTTTCAGATTATCATGCCTAAAGTTACTTGTGTGCAAAAATCACAATTTTATCCGGAAGCGCACACTCTTACACTCCAGTCCCCTGCTAGTTTGGGTCACTGATCTTAACAAGGTGTTTTGTACCAAAAAAACATTTTTGCATTGGTGGGATGGCCTTTATACAATCATCTGCAGATGCGCACCATTTGTATACAAAGAATGTCGCCCAGCACGTGCTTTATTTCACAGAAACGGTGTTTTTCCGCAATTAAAGTATATCTCACTTTTGCCGCGTCCCTACATTTTTTAAATACGGATTCTTTTCTATTTTGGAAATGTGTTTTTTTCAATACCTTTATAACTGCTGTATACCGCAAGAGATCAGCGTGAGGTATTAACAGATCACTAAACTGATTTCAAACCGGATTGTGGGAGAACAAATGGTTTGTCTACCCATGGAAGTTATTTTACTATAATACCCCATAACACAGAAAAAGCTATAGAAAACAACAATTGCTACCTGGTTTATGGAATTATTTAGTATTATGACTTTGAAAGTGATAATTAATTCTAGATCTGCCATCCTGATTGAATAAATAATTTAGAATCATGCCTTATTCCTCATTCTTCAAGGGCGTTGGGCCCACTCGCCAGAAACCTCTAGTCCAAATATATTCTGGAAATGTGAGCGAAACCGGTGGGGGGGGGGTGCTGAGTTACATTTTATTTTTTAAAAGGGGGTTGGGGAAAGGCCAAAGCACTCAAGCCAATTTTTGGACACGCCAGTGCTAGGATATTGAAAATACGAGTTGTTTTTATGGACTTCTCAAAGATAAAATTCCCCGTATAGTGTTGTTACTTGGTTGTTTTGTTTGAACACGAAATGACGGGCATAATGAGAACTTTTCTGAGATAGAGAACAACTTAAAGTGAAGTGCCAGATTATGACCCGATCGACCACCTCGCCCCCCCCCCCTTTACTCTTGAGATTTTTTTTTTTTTAAAATATTGGTATCAGAAGCTAATATTTTTCTCATTAGTCCAGTGCATTGTTACAAATACATGTTAAAAGTCGACCACATTTCAGTTAAGTAAACACACACACAACTGTCTACATGGGCCATTTTTAGATTTTTTTTTTTGCCTCTAGCCAAACGACTGGGACCGATTTTACCCTCAAAATTTGTATATAATCAGATGTTTTGTGATCTGAGGCGACACATCGTATGCAAAATCGGACCCGATGATGATCGGGTTAACGTTTCATGTTTCAGTATATAATAACCTCTATTTTATATTTTTAATGACTGCACATATTAATAATAACTAATTTCAAGACGTCATTCAACACAAACATACCTTAAGACATTTTGATCATGTTGATTTACAAGAAAAGAGAACTATACTTCATGTGGTTTTCCAGATTTGGACACGATGTTACCAACGTAACTAAATCAACATATTCCACTCATCTTTTCGTCTTCTTTCCGTCAAAAAGCGGACAAAAGCCTGGGAGAGCATATCGGGGTGTCACCCCGGTCAACCCACGGGGGGTCAACCTCCCAAATAACTTTGTGCCTAAAATGCATTAATGCTCTACCCGCCCCCCCCCCCCCTACATGACAGAACTAAATTTGCTATGTTTTTTTTTTTTTTGCCGGTTTCGGCGCTTCCAAGTGATTTCCACCACCCCCGGTTTCCATTCCGTAATAATGTTCAGTGGCCAGACCACATTGGTCTGCTTTGGCATACTAGTTTCGTTACAGGCTAAATCAGAGTTGTTAACTTACCTTCTATTTTCACTTGCAAACTCAGTTTGTTCCTGCTCGGGCCTTGTGTTCCTCCAAAATACTGACAAAGAAAACCCCAAACAAGAGTGCCAATGCCAGCGTAGAGTTATTACTGGTATAATAACACTCGAACCAAATCAAGGCTCGTCTCTCGATGCCATTTGTTTTATTAATACCACCTCCAAACTAGGTTTCCGCTCACTTTTGTACTTTCTGAACCTCCGGCGCCAACAAAATGTATTGGTATAAAGGCCAACAAGGAAATAACGATAGTTAATTGTAATCATTTGGATCAAGGATTTTTACTCCATACAAAAGTATTCCGTTGTTTAACTATACGACATGAAAATCGGAGGAAACGGAGCGTTTTCATTTAGAGATGCAGTCATTGGGGAAAGACCTTCCCTATGTACCAATGTACCTAGCCCCCTCGTAATATTTACATGATCAAAATTTATTTTAATTTGGCCTTGTTTGATCAAAACCGGAATAAAACACTAAATAATAACATTTTATGTTGCGCGTGTAACTTTAATATGAGAGGTGGGTACATATGGAAGTCTTGCCCAGTATTGCTATGGGTGCAAATTCAGTTTTACATTACAAAACACAGATTTGAAGAAAGGAGTGGTTATATGTCTCTATATTCCAAATATAAAATTTCCCCTAATTTTGAATTATTTTGTGTAAATACCTAATAAGAACCGTTTCAAAACATGACAAAAGGCTAGTTCGAAGTCACCTACCAACTAATTGTGGTAGTGTTTTTGAAATAGAAAGTCACAAATTTATTAGTTTTTCATCACACCTTACCCCGGTACAAATAAAAAGAAACTACAAAATACCTCGACAAAAAATAAATATTTTGATTTGCAAGCAATTAATTTAACCGAAACACTAGGTAGAAACTCTATAATGGTTTTCACAAAAAATAATAAGAAGAAATCTTATTTTCAACACAATTGAAACCCCAGAGGCATGCATATGCACGCGCGCGCCACACCACCCACACATCGCGGTCCTGAACAAACGAAATATGTACAGAAATTGAGCCGTCCTAATTGACTGACACACAAACAAATTGAAGATGAATTATAAATTTCGCTTGAATTTTCTGAATGCGGATGTTATTTCTTGAATTCTTGAATTCAAGCGAATTTTAAAATGCATCCAAAATGTATCTCATCTAATTTAATCATGCATCCTATTCGTATTACTATCCATTATCCCCATACTGTTGTGCATTTGTTTTCTTGATTTGGTCATTTGCCTGTTTAGAGGTTCTTTGTTGAATGTTTTAACTAAACAGAATTAATAGTCAACCAATATTTGAGGTTGAGGAGCCGAAGATTTCTAACATAAATGGTAATTTTATAATTTCTTTGTGATAATTATTGCAATTGATTAGATTATTGTTATTGGAGTTGTGGTTCCCTGCCAACAATTCATAATATAAATTAGCTGTCGACACTCCTGGCTGTTTAAATTGACATTCCGTGAGACACTTGTAATTTGAAGAATGCATTTCCTTAAGCCTTCTATCGAGTTTTGGTTTTCCCTCTTAGGCGTACCGATATGCTTAGGAAATGTAAACATGAACTTCATTGTATGTTTATTTCACGTGATTCAGAATTGTGGAAGTTAATGATGGATGTTTTTGCACTTCTGATACAAAAGTCTTAAATAAGTATTTAAAGGGGCATTTCCTGATCCACACCTCGTCCCCCGACTTACCGAACCGTTGGCCTAAGTATTGTAAGTGTACCTAATCTTACTTGGCATCGGTCGTATCTTAAGAACTTCGCAATTTTTTGTTTGCCACAACGCGTTGTGAGAAAGTACACATGCGTTTACCGAAATGTCAACGCGTTGCGGTAGGCCTCTCCACCAATCAGAATGATGAATGTGTGTGATTTTTCAATAATAGACCCACAACAACGCATTGCAAAGTATCTGACAATGCCTAACATAACACCCGTTGAGAACTCTTCACAACCCATGCAAACTCACCACGCGTTGTCAGGTTCCACAACGCGTCGTGAAGATTCGTGAAACTTGCAACGGACGCGTCGTTCGAAACCTTTATGTCGGCATGATTCGTGGGTCCGGTGTCTGGTCTGTCCTGGGTGTCCTTGCGGTGTACACGTGTGTGTGTGTGTCGAGCGCGCGCGCGCGCGTGTGTGTGGTATGTATTTGTGTGGGTGTGTACAGTGTGTGTGTGTGTCAGACATTTAGTATACACCTTTTGGTTGACACTTCAATTACTTGCTGTCACTTTTAGTGCCTTGCTTGGATCAGTTCATATGCTGGTCTGGTATGCTTTTTTACATTGAGACAAGTTATGTGGGGTAACACATGAGGTCAAGGTTCATTCAGGGGTCACTTAGATTCATATCAGACGACCATAGGGGATGATTCGCTTGATTTTTTTTACGGTCCCAAAATTTCATTCATCCTTCTAATTAGCCAACACTTTTGTGACTTTCGGCAACGCCGCGGTGTGCTTTTTCGTTGCGGCAAAATACTTTATGACCCTTTGGCTTTGCCAACCGGCAGGCCCCCCAAGCCGCTTACGGGGTGATCTGTGCAGCCAACCTATAAAAAGAATGATCTACGTTGGTCATTAAAGGTGTATTTCCTATGATCGCTAAGCATCTCTTTTACTTTGTTTATGGTCACTAATATGCAACGAGCACAATTTTATTTCCAAAATTTCAGTTGATTCGATGGTTGCTTTTTGATGTTATGTTAGGTGCAGAAATAGGCCTACAAATTCGAATTCCTTCCGAGTAGATCGATTCGCACATATGATTTAGGCCACTATACTAAGGCCAACAACTCAATAAACTATTCTGACTACAATGGGAATAATGTGATCAGTGACGATGCTATGATGCTACCCTTGAAACGGCTTGTTGATACATTCTTTGCTTGTGCTTGTGGGACATCGATCCCCAGCAACCACAAAGCTTCTAAGCCAACCTGGGATTAATCTTGAAAGTAAAAAAAAAATAGATTAACAAATAAATGCCAGGCTTTTAAAAGCCAGGAATCGTTGCATTGGTAGAACCAGCGCTGGTCACCTTCGTAGCCTAGTTTTATTGCCATTTTTAAGATCAGCACTATCCTGATATATCTCCCTCTGTGAAGGTGGGAAAAATCATCTTATGGCAGTATCTCTTTGTTCTAGATTCTGTGTTTCTGAGGTCTCTGGACCTTTGACCAGTCTTTGGCGGGTTAAACCTGGTTTGTGAGCGCTCAACCATTCCACTCGTTCCCTCAAGAGCATATTGCTGTAGTTGCTTAGCTCCATCTTCCTGAATGCCTTTGAGCTTCTGCTGATCCATATTACATAGCTCGCTCTGATTGCAATTTTGGCTGCTGTATCGGTTATAGCCTTTCTCTTTCCTTCTGATGCCAAGGATGCCAGGCATTTGTTGACTGATGATGCAGAAATCCTGCTTCCTACTTCTATTTGAAGTAGTATGTAGACCCTCCTCTGCTTTCCAGGCACACTAATCTTGGTATTTTGCACTTTGTTTTGCATATTCATTGGATAGGTTCTCCTCCATAGTACCGTCAGCTCTATGAGCTTCTATTATGATCACTGTATTTGTTTTGGTAGGAAAGATGGTGATATCTGGTCTCTTACTGTCTCATTGGATTTCTAGGGAAACCTATTGTTTGTGTTTCCTCATCCATCCGGAATACTCCAGTCATTGGCCTTCTTCCATGTTTGGGGGTTGGCTCTGTCTTAGGCATTGGTACGACTGATTTCGATGGTTGTCCAGCAAGCTGTGCGAAAGGTCTATTTGTATATAGTGTTGCACACCCTGGCCAAAGTATTGCAACATTCAGACAAGCATTTATATTAAAAAATGATTTCAATTGGTAATCAGATTTCCCTGACTACACATTACGTAAGTAATGTGAAAGTTATATCACTTTCACAAGTATTTTTGGTGAAAATAAAAAAAATAAAAAAAATAAAAAGTATAATTTGATTGCCATGATCCCTGGATCTGGCGTGTTTAAGGGAGCTAGCGAATGATAACTTGACGATTGTACTCCAGAAGCAATACAGCCACAGGAACGGCAAAAGGCGGCAAAATAGTCGCTAAATGAAGGTTTCGGGGTTTGTCATGGTCCTACTCTAAAATATTTCGAGGCGAAATCGGTGTTGGGTTGTATGGACCAGAAAAGAATAATGTCATAAAGATTTGACCCGTTCATCACCATCAACTCGTTGGACTCGGGATATTTAATGAATGACAAGAAAGGGGTCACATGATAACTTGAAAACAACCGTTTAATCACACCGTTGACATTGTGATGTTGTCTGCACTGTGAAACGCTTAATTAGACGTTTTTGCGTAAACCACGTGATTTAATCATTCAATTTGCATTTCGGTCGTCCCCTCCGAATTTCTTGACTTTTATTCGAAGACCAGTGTTCCTTTTCATTGACCTATATCCTCATTTGGGCCGGGTCCAATACAACCCTATGAATTTTCCTCCCCCTAAACATTGAAATAAACCCTAATCAAACCGTCCATTCATTAAACGGCCTGTTTTTGACGCCATTTCTCTCTGTTCCTGTTTCTGTATTCCTTCTGTAGTGCAATCGGCAGTTATCGTTGGCTGGTCCCCTTTAATCAGCACTATTTGGGGAACATTACCACTCAATCAAACGTTTTTCACCCTCATGGATTCTGAGGAATCACAACTGTAAAAACAACACAACTTTGGATTTATACATTTGTGTGGTCAAGAATCCATGATGTAAATTTAAACATTGGTGATTATGAATTTCGTTTTTAAGCATGTTTGCATACTTTTGGCATGTGTGCAGTTCAGATTCTTCAGGTACGATGGATTTTTTTTTCCTGATTTTGCCTCTACGACGTACGGGTCCACCTGTAGAATTGCTTTCAGTGTTTGGACATGGCGCCAGTTGTATCTCCGATTTGTACGAGTGCTACCAAACTAGTAACCAGACGTTGTGTTGTATAGGGTGCAGTTTTGCTACATTGTTTAAGCCTTTGTTTTTGTCATTTTTACATCCTAAATAACAAATTTTTTTATTGGTGCTATTTTTTCTGAATGTTCCTTAGGCGGCCATTTTTTACATATTTGACACATCTTGTACCTAAAAACACATAAAAAATGATTTTTTTTTCAGTGAATTCTTTATTGTAGCTCAAATAAAAGAATTTACAGGCTATTGCAGGTTACTTTGAAACATTAAATAATGGTGGCTTTGAAATACAAGATGGCGGTCTTTTTCAAAAAATTACGTGTAAGTGAGTGTTTTTGGTGCAGCAATCAAAGAACTATTTGTTGTTAATCCTTACCTATACCAACAGGAAAAACCAACTGGTACCCTTTTGGCTACATGTACATTGATCCTTTGGGCGGCCATATTGGATTTCAAAATGGCGATGATTTTCTTCATATTTGAAATATCTGTTTTCACCTAAAACATTAATGATTAGTCGTCATTTCTTTTTCAATTTCTTGACAAACTCTAAATACTAAATGGGCTTTGATGGACTCGAAGGGCCATTTTGAGAATGGTTTGCTATGCAATAAAGATGGTGCCTTATTCTTGCAATGAGGCAGCAGCCTTTTAAATGTGTTGAATTTGGTGGAAGCCAGCTCACTGTTATGGTTGGTTTGAGTAGTCTATATCCACCGATGGACAAAGGTAGGGCGCTCATTGAGGATGTGATTTGCAGTCTGTAATGGAGAGCTACATTGGCAGGCTGGAGAGTGGTCGCACCCCCATCGGTGTATATGCTGTTGAAATGACCAACTCCTGTACGAATTCTGTTCAAGGTGACCATTCTCGCGTGGAAGATTGCTACCACGTGGGAGTTCTGTCATAGGTGTGATAGGGATTTGGTCTGGTCTTGGAATATCTAGCCAGGCATGCAGTTGTTCCATGTCTGTAAGAGGTTGAATGGGGAGTGGGGTTAGCGGCTGTCGACAGAAAGGTCGACGAGAATGCAGATCCTGTATGCCGAGCTGGTGTGATTCTGTGACAGCTTATTATGAAGAGGTGATTGTTGGCCAACAGAAGCCTTGTTCAGCAGTTTTTGTGTGTGATGTTCTCTCAAGCACTGCAGGTGCAATGCCTGAAAGCCAACTGGTAGAAACTCAGATTTAGTAGGACGAAGGCAGCCAGTAATGGTTCGCATGGTCTCGTGAGTACGGTGTCCAGCTTTTTTGTGTGGAGCTATGCACCATTATGGGACGGCATATACAGCAGCGCTCTAGACCTGAGCCAGGGTTAGTGGGGCGTAGAGGGGATGGACTAGCAACCCATGAAGCATCCAGCAAGGCGACACAAGAGGTTATTCATCGAAGATACCTTTGCAACATACTGACGCAAGATGCTGCCGATAAGTAAGCTTGCCGCAACAAGCTTCACTCCCAGATAAGTTGGTGTGGATTGTATGAAGAGGCGTTACATTGGGTTTGATTTGGAGCTGGCGAGGGAGCATCTTTGCTGTTAGGATGAAAGGAGTAGCGATGGTTTAGCTTCACCAGCTTTAAGTATCCGGGTATTGAGACATGCTGCAAGTAGGGCCCTATCTGCAGTAATTACTGCTATCGTCAGTACAGCTTCTGTCCAGAGTGAAGAAGCGGCAAGATCGTCGGCGTAGCCATAGTGTCTAGATGTTGCCTAGGTAGTCGCTGATATACAGGCTGAACAGCGTGGTAAGCAATACTGATTCTTTGTGGGACTCGTTCCTCCAGTTGACTGCTCTGCAATCAGGGTGATTAGAACAAAGCTACTGTTAAAGCATGTTACTTAATATGAATTTTACAAGGGGACGATCCGGGATGGTCCTTGAGAAGCTTGAATGTCAAGCCCTGTGCACACTGTGTCAATGCTGCAGTAAGGTCACCAAGATGGGCTGCTACGACGATTCTCAAAACTCTCTTCAATATCATTTGTGAGTTTTACGGTCTGATGCATGACAGTGCTCCGGCCACAGCGAAATCCTGCTATAATGTATTGCTGATAAATTGAATTATGAATAGAATTCCGCTTCAAATAGAGCCGAGACCATCCCGTTTTTTCCCATTATCATTGCGCATATAATTGGACCACCTGAGATCTAGACGTCTCTCGAAGTCATGAACACCAGTGCAGAATTTCCGGAAAATCTCCCAAGCTGTATCACAAATATGACGTCAACCATTCAGTAATGAGCGTAATGAGCGGCGCACTCATGTACGAAGAAGTTGTTCGTTGCTCTGCTATCAGATAACTAAAGAGTGTAAAAGCCCAGGGTCCTGATAATATACCAGCGGAGTTTCTGACGCACTGGGGCCCACGATGTCTTGAATGCTCAGAGTTCTAACAAACCAGTCCATACCCAAGATCTGGAGGCGGGCTACCATCATCGCACGCCCCAAACGAAACAAGCCTGTTGACAATCCAGAACTACCACCAATATCACCCAATGTGTGTTTCCTTCAAAACTCCTGGGGAGGCTGATCTTGGCCCAGCTGGAGCCAATCGTCGAATCCCATCTGCCTGAAGACAAGCAGAAATTTTACATATACAAAAAAGGAGCAGAACAATGTGATATAGTCGATAAGAAAACAGTGCAAAAGAAAAAACATTATGCTGACTCCATTGGACAACTCCTAATACCCAGGAGCTAAGCACACATTGTAACACATCTAAGTACAAAAGGTTTGGGAGTATTAATTATGTGACAGATGACCGGGACCACTGAAACGTGATTCTTAAGTGCCGCAAGTGGTGCCTTAAGAGAGGGGGCAAACAAAGTTGTACAGGGGTCAACTTTGTATGTGCCGGTTTCAGTACTAAGTTTACGATTAAAATTGCGGATGGTATGTTATCTGTAGTCACGTCTGTAGACAGTTATTTTGGGAGCTTGTTTGGTTTTTAGTTGATGATATAAAATAGGGGAAGCGATCGGTGGATGTCGTGACGAGGATACCTGCATGTTAAAAATAAACTTGTAAAAAAACCAGCATTGACTGGCAGCTGGACTCATACATGGCAGAACGTAAAATAACTGGAAGGCCGTAAAAAATACGAAACCATTGGAGGTAACGTAAAATTAACGCGCTAAAATTCTCGCCTCAACGTTATGGTTGTTTTGAAAACGTTATTACAATCCTGGGACCAAATTTTACGTTGTAGCTATGGCATCATACAAACGTTGTATTACGTTACCACGTGGTGTAAAAAAAAAAAGTTATATTTCAGGGCAAAACAATTGAGAAACAATTGAGAAAAAAGGAAATGAACAAAGGGAAAACGTGCAGAAATAACAGATTTAAAAGGTTATACCACTTTGTTTTATATGGTAATGTAGAACATTATAATGTCATAATTACTTAATCATCATATGAATAAACTTAATAATACAATTCGAACCTGGGACCTAAGATTACAAGTGCCTAAAAAACTTATCCACTACACTTACATGAACTTACGAGATTAAAATGCTAAAATCAAAAATATATATATGTGGTGTGTACTGGACTTTTTTCATAATTAAGCTAAATATAATACAAAAAGGGGAAAAAGAGGTTTTTTACACTATTTTAAAAATGATAGGGAAATAAGAGTTTGCATTTTTAAATGACTACTATACGACGTTAGTTAACCCATTTTATATGTTTAAGAAAATTTTATAGTTCGTATTTCTACATTAAAAACATTAAGTAAGTTACAAAAGAACGTAAATCGTAAACGGAAAATATATAACCGGTTCAGCGTAAAAATACTACCTTTTTCAAAATGGGTGTATAGTTTGGAGCAATGGTTTATTTGAACATTTTTCTGCTTCCAAATTGTAATTTTATGTTAATATACGGTAATAAGGCGTGAAGATTATGATAATTGGTTCCCGTCAGTTGAATTGAAAGGTAAAGTCTGGTAAAACTAGGACCATTTTAACAGTGTGGAATTGCATTCATGTTGGTTGCGTTGGTGTTCAATGTTATCAATAAGTGTTGCGGTATTAATGGTTATTCTGGTTGGGAGCTTTTTCTGGGGAAGTATAGGAGGTAGCAAGTGGTGGTATGATAAAATCAAACGATAGCTTGGATGTTAGAGTAGTAAGCAAATTGATGTTTAGGTCACCTACAATGAAGCCTCTTTGTTAGTTTTGATGAGATAGTAAAGTAGCGCTGTAGCGGTTCATAATAGTGTGAAGGTTGGATGTGTCTTTGAAGCTGTAGGTGACACCACGATTACATCGGTTTGTTATTGATGCCGATGGTTAATTCAATGAATAGTGTGTCTGATTCGGACATTAATAGGAAGTGCACGTCGGTGACTAAGCGTCGGCTAGAATCGATTTACGCATACATTTAAAACCTTTATACGCTTCAATAGAGTAGGTTTTTTGTGCAGAGGAGAGCTAACATAGTGGTCGGGTGCTGAAAGTGACCGTCGCGTTCCACGCCATGGGGATGCGACGAAGTTTGATCATATGTTTAACAGACAGCGAATGTGATCCTTATCAATATCTTGAAAGACAATTGCAGGAGTGCTAGGAATTGAGTGGGCAGACAAAGGACATTTCGTGGTTGGAAAACTCTGCTTTTTGTGAGGCGGTTTATGGGTTCCGGCCTTCCTGCTAGAATGAGTTAACTAAATCCCTATGGACTCCCAAGGGCCACGACCGTTTCATGTCCAAGCACGTTAGTCAGATCTGAAGTCTTGGATATCGCTTCTTCCCGGGGTTCAGAATTCAAGAATTCATGTTAAAGTGCATCAAAGTCCTCATCCAAGGATGGGATATAACTGCAATGACAGCCACATGGGATGGTCCTTCTTTCTATTTATAAAGAGTTTACATAGTATGTGTAGAAAGTGTCCAGGTTTGAGGAAGTAGGTGTCGGAAGGTTGGGCCCTTTTGAAATCCACCTGGTTCACAAACTGTCCCAGTCTGCTTTTCGAAAGTTCACCACCTTTTTATGCTTTGTCGGTACAAAGACTTAGCAAGAGGCTGTCCCCTGAGCGAATCAGTGATGGTCTATGTTAGCCTTTGTGAAAGCTAGCGATCGAGAACGTACGGGTAAACAGAAATGCATCCCATGTTTACAAATTCAAGGTCGGATTTGAGGTTGTGTTCACCACCTTCCAGAGTACAAACTGTCTGGTTGCTTGGGGTCTTACAAGAGTGTACGCTAGCATTCCAGTTGTACGGCTAGGGTATTCCTGTAGCCCCAGGTAATGCTGTGACTGTTGGAGTGTCACCAGCGTGATACACGGTTCACCATAAGTGGTAGTGTTGATCTTAACTTTCCCTAGTGTCCTTCCACATTCAGTTGAAGCACAATTCCGATTGACTTGACATCCGATGAAGCCTGTCCTGATGGAGGGGCACGTTTTCCAGAAGCTTCAGACTGACATCAGGTTTTTGTCCTCTGACGGTGCATGATACACAAATACAGTGAGTTAAAAGACACGGTGAGTTAAAAAGAACAGTGAGTTAAAACAAAGAACAACGGCTGGGGTAGGTGATGTGAGTGTAGGCCTCAGTTGATTATCATTCGCCGGAAAATATCAGTTGTTCCCGCGACTCACCACTAGGAGGTTGATAATCTTGTGGCCTTAAAATGTATAACAATGCACATTTATATATCCAACAATAGTTACCACCACTAATCCAGCATCAGGGCCTACTAGTACATGGTGTTATGCATAATTGATTTACTAAATCAGAATCAGACCAAGGGCTTACATCATACAAGGTAACAATGATATGGCCTTCTGGAAATGTTAGTGGGGGGGTCAAACTTCAACTGTATTGCAGGATGACTTTTTAAGATAGAAACCACATGTTTCTAACTTTGACGATTCTGAACTACATAACAAATGCTTGCATAAAGACATCAAATTAACAAAAATGGCTGCCATTTTAGTTCTTCCATTGTGATTTTATGTTGTTCCTCTGAAATGGCCCTTGTATAAACCTCTGAGTATTCTACTTCGAGAGTTTTTTACAATAAATAGGAAAAGATTTGAAAAGTATCTCCTTATGTAATTATATGGACATATTAATAACTTTGGTGATAATGGGCACAACAATAATATGTTGTAATCGCCATTTATTTAAAAGCCATTGTTTTTTATAATTTCAAAATTGATTTACTTTTTTTAATGCTTTTTGGTTGTTTTTTTGTTATTTTGTTTACTTTTTACAAATTGCTAAAAAAGTATAACTTTATGTCTGCTATGTGCAGAGATATGCTAAAAATATGTGATTCAAAATGGCCTCCATTTTGAAATTCAAAATGGCCCGCCATAGAATGTTTGGAAAAAAATATGCAACAATATTTATCCATTGGTCAATGTATGCAATAAATTCAAGGAATTGCTGAAAGATGTTGTTGCTTTTATTCGGTTATGTGCAGAGAAACATGCTGAGAATATGTGACAAAATGACTCCCATTTTGAAATTAAAGAATGGTGCCATAGGGATGTTAGGAAAAATATGCACCATAATTTTCCATTGGACAATGTATGCATAGATGAAGTAATTGCTGAAAAATGTGTCGCTTATGTCTGTATGGGCAGAGAAACATGCTGAAAATATCGTGATTAACGTCGCCATTTTGAACTTCAAGATGGATTGTCATAGGGATGTCAGAAAAATGGCACCAATTAAGTTTTGTTTTATACAATAAAGATTAAAAAAAAATTGGTTCCCCCCCCCCCCCCCCCCCCAATAATGTAGCAAAAGTGCAGTCTAAATCCCCAAATTCCTACATAAACGCCATCTACTAAACCAAGGAGGATGTGGAACAATGTACAGTGACGATGATGACATAATTGGCAGAGTCAAAGATTGGTCTTGTCCCACAGCTTCAGATTGACAGTGATGGAAGTTGATCATGACAGTGTAGTTGATGTGGAAAGGCTCTGGTGTCCAGACCTACAAAAAGTTTCTTCTGAGAGGTGTGACCTGCATGAACGACTCCCAGTTCAACCACAGCCCTTGTTTCCACATCCGCAAAGGTAGACCTAACGTGTCTTCCTCGTTTACATCTTTTATTAGTCCGGTCAGGCATTTCCTTTGTTCTTGATGACTCATTTCTTTGATCAGCTTTGGTTCTTTTTGTACCAAGACCGGCTCTATGCCGTTCTTTCTATTCTTTTATAATTCTTTTATACAATTCCATCTGGCTTTACATCTTTTTACTTTCCATGTATTTTCTGTAGATTGTCTGTGTACTTCCATCTCAAGAGTACTTGTTAGATGGTACTTAGTTTACTTGCATACATTTGAATGATGTGGTTAGCAGGCCATAGTGCTTCCTGCTCCTGTACAGAGCGCTGGTGGTGGTACATCTGCTTACACCCGCCCATTGCTTCAGGTGTTGGGCAGTAGCTCCAGACATTCGACGTAGGAAATTGGGAAGTTATAGATGGTGTGGAAACTCCCAGTCAGTTTGCGGTACACTAGCATTATATAGCCATAGCTTCAACAGGCCCACTTCAGTTGACTGGAATTGGTTGTTTGAAGCATTTCTGTCAGCTTTGTGCATACCATGTCTCTGATATTATTGCCCCTCAGGTCGTTATAGATCAGCTCCCCGAGGAACCGCATGGGTGGAATGTGGATAAAGCAATTTGCTGCTGTTCGTCTATTTCTAGGCCGGGATCGCTTTTGTTCTGCGTGGGGGACAAACCTCTTCATGGCATGAGGACTTACATGTGCTTGGTTTGGCTTTATGGTCCCGTGTCCACTGAGGAAGTATTCACTGTATTATAAGTTCTTGGCATCCTTCTGAACTCTAGATACGAGGGCAGGTCATTGCGATGCTTTGGCAGGGAGGATAATGTCCGATTCCACTCATGCAGTACCCGAGGGGTTTGGACTGGTCTAGGAAATCAAGACACAGATTGAAGACGGCCAGAAACAGGGATGCCTAGTGGGCTGCCGAAGACTTTCCTATATGCATGTATCCAGTCAGGTTGTCACTCAATGTTTTTTACAAATAGGAACAGCTCATCATAGTATTTAATGATCTTACTAAGTGGTCTGGAACATATATCCCTCAAAGAAAACTTTATATTTGAATTTTATCCATGAAACCCTTCTGATGGATTGGTCGATATAGTGTTTTCTGCAAGTAGTTGATGGTTCTTTTTAGCGAGAATACCCATTCCAAGGTTTCCACTAGAATTCTTCAGTGTGACGGGCTTATTCTTTTAAGCAGGAGGGATCAATAGTGTTTTCCTCTTTGGATATAAGGATGGTTTCTCCGTTTCCAGCCTCAAAGCTTTCAGGCATTTATCCATATATGTGCATTACCCGGCGCCAAGTAAAGCCTGTTCCTCTACTGAGTAAATACTACAAATGTAACGAGAACCACATGCTCACGCCTCTTTGGGTTGTGATTGTTGTTAGTGGTTTGAATTGGAATGTGATGATAAATGCCAGTTGTCAAAAAAAGTGCATAGTACTGGGTGATAGGTGATTGTGGGAAAAAATAATCCAGCAGTTCTTCTGAAACTCTACAGTATCCTTATAATGCAGTTATGGACTGCTGTGCACCTGTGTGAATGGGTACCGTAAATGCAATATGAGAAATTAGAGCAAATTACGGATAGGGCTACTCGGCTTATTATTTTAGATCAACGCAGGGGGGAACAGTCTTATGATGGCAGACTGTGTAATCTAAGTTAAAGTACAAAAGGGACTATTTATCAGTACCATTTGCATGTTCGTGTCTAATCAATAACTTTGACTTCATTCATCCAGATGGAGTGTAAACATATTACTTTCAAAAAAGATGTCAATCCAAAAACAGATGCCTACAAAATTAGCCTGTTTTAGCTTCCCTGTTCCCTGTTTTTTCGTTAAATATTCCTCGTCTTATTGGAATTTCCTTATATCACGTGTAGCATTAGTTCTTTCAAAACTCTTAGATTTTTTTATCCATAACTCTCACAAACTCATTAGCACCCCTGTGCATTTATGCATCCCCGGCCTGTGCTCCCTTCATCCCTGGTGACCCCAACAGAACACCCTCAGTACGACGGCTACACGACACTACAACACAAAGACACACACACACACACACACGACATCTACACACACACAACCCACACATCACACACACACCCCACCCCGCAAAACAGTGCACAGAAACGACACCACAAACTCAGAGAGAGAGAGGAGAGATGAAACAAAGACAAACACACACACCCAGGGGGGGGAAAGACACAAAAAAAACTAGCAAGATGGAAAAAATACAATTAATCAAAACAAATAACAGCTGTCCTCACATTTCACATAACTTCTCACCTCACACTACATTCACCGTACAATCAGGTAGTTTTTAGAATATTGTAATCTTCTTCTTCTTTGCGTTGAGGCAGCAGCTAAAATATGTTGTAAGCGGTGGAGCCAGCTCACTTTTGATTGGTTGGTTTGAGAAGTCTATGAAGTCTATCCACCAGTGGACGAAACGTAGGGCACTCGTTGAGAAGGTGATCCGCAGTCTGTGATGGAGAACCACATTGTGGCAGCTGGCTATGGCCGAGCCCCCCATCGGTGTGTTGCTTTGTTAATGCGAAAGTGCGACCTACTCCCTGTGCGAATCCGGTTTAAGGTGACCCTTTCCTTGCGTGGGAGAAATGCTAAACCAGGTGGGAAGTTCCTGTCAAAGGGGATGTACTAGTTAGTTATCTAGTCTTGGAGTATCTAGCCTGTCAGTTTTATTTCCATGTCTGTGAGATGTTGAATGGGGCCTGGAGAGTTTAGCAGCGTGTCGACAGAAAGGCGACGTAGAGCACAGTCCTTCTGTCCTTGCCGAGCTGGTGTGATTCTTTGACGTTGTTATGCAGCAGGTGCCTTGTTGTCCAGCAGAGCCTTATTCACTAGTTTTGTGCGTGTGGTGTTCTCGTCCGAAGCACTGCAGGTACAATGCCTGAATGCACTGGTAGCAATTCAGATGGAGTAGGACGGACTCCGAGGCAACCATTAATGGTTCTCAGGTCTCGTTGAGTACTGTGTTCCCAGCTTCTTTGTGTGTGAGAGCTGTTGCAACATGCTGGGGCGGCGTATTCAGCATCGCTGTAGACCAGAGCCAAATCAGTGGTTCGCAGAGTCGTGTGGCTGGCACTCCCATGCGGATCCAGCAAGTCGGGCACAAAGGAGTTATTCCGCAAATACCATTGGCGCATATGGACTCCAGGTGCTTGCCGGTAAGTAGGATTGTATGGCCGAGTGGCGCTCCATTGAGGTTGATTTTGGAGCTGGCGATGAGCCGCTTTGGTGTTGAGGTGGAAGGCAGTAGCGGTGGCCTTGGCTTCACACTCAGCTTCAGTCTCCATGTCTTGTGATATGCTTCAAGTAGGGCCATATCTGGCAGTAAGTGTATTTTCTACTTCTGTGCAGCTGCTGTCCGAGTGGAGAAGTTCAAGATCGTCTAGATGTAGCACATATTGTCTGGATGTTTGTTTTGAGGTAACTCGCTGATATACAAGTTGAACAGGCAGGGAGCCAGTACAGATCCTTGTGGAACTCCGTTCCTCATACGACCAGACGCTACGCTGCCATCACTGTCTTGAGAAATAAAGCCACGTTTTGAAGCATGTTACATCTATTGTACAAGGTGACGATCCGGGATTGTCCCGAGAAGCCAGTGCCACACGGTTTCGTATTCTGCAGTAAGGTCCACCACGATAACGCCTGCCTTACGACGCTATTCAAAAGTCCCCTCAATATATTTGAGAGCACGCGTGGTCCATTGGAAAAGCGGCAGGACTCGTGATCGTTAGGTTGTGAGTTCGCGAGCCCCGCTGTGCCAACGTGTTTTGTTGTGTCCCTGGGCAAGGCACTTTATCTCGCTTGTCTCACTTCTCCACTTCACCCATGTGAATGGGGAGCTGTTGGGGGTAGTCATACTGTGCACCATTTTAATTGGCTGCCGAATTTCCAATATGTGAAAAATGTGATTTTTATCCTAGTTGACAGCGGATAAATGTAAAGCGCTTTGAGGAACTTAATTTTATAAAGCGCTTTAAATATAAATAAATGCATTTATTTTTTTTTTATTTGTGAGTTTTTACAATCTGATGGACAGTTCTCCGGCACGGGCGAAATCCTGCTCTGTTCGTCAGGCAGATAGGGGTTCGACGACGTGCTCCAGCCGGGTCAGGATCACATCCTCTCACTGGGTTTGAAGAAGACACACAGTAGTGATATTGGCGGTAGTCCTTAGGGTTGTCGACAGGCTTGTTTGGGGAGTTGGGGGGTGCGATGATAGGGCAGCCCTCCTCCATATCTTGGGTAAGGACTGGATGGTACGGCAACATCGTGGGCCGCATTACATCAGGAACTTCGCTGGTATGTTATCAGGCCCTTGGCCTTTCCACTCTTTAGTTGGCTGGAAGCAGGTAAGCTCATCTAGTGAGAAGGATTTTGAAAGTGACCCGTCCACGCCGGGGGCTCGACGAAGTTTGGTGATCTCTTTTTTGACAGAGCGAGTGTGATCCTTATCAATGTTCTTGAAACGACCATTTGCGAGGAGTTGCTCAGCTATTGAGTTGGCAGTCACTAGACATTCCGATGGTTTGGAAATTCTGCCGGTGAGGCGGTTTATAGTCTTCCAGGCCTTCCTGCTGGAGTGAGTGAAGTCGATTCCTTGGACCGTCTCCTCCCAGCGCTCACTGCGTTTCCTGTCCAAGCAGTTTGTCAGATCTGAAGCCTTGGATGACGCTTCTTCCCCGGGTTCAGAATTCAGGAAATCATTGTAAAGAGTATCACATTCCTCATCCCAGGATGGATATAACTGCGACGACAGCCACGTGGGATGGTCTTCTTTGCTATATTAATAAAGAGTTTACACAGTGCTATGTAAGAATTGTCCAGGTTGGAGGAGGTTGGTGTCGGGAGGGTGGACACTGAATCCAACAGGTTCTCAAACTGGTCTGCCTTGCGGAAGTTCCACCTTTTCACTGGCTTTGTTGTACAGGATTAGACAAGGCTCCCTGAGGCAATCAGTGATGTCTGTGTTGGGACTTTCGGAAGAAGCGGTCGAGAAAAGTACGGTGAACGGAGATGGTGTTCATGTTTGACAAAAAGCAAGGTCGGGATTTGTAGACGTATTACACCGTCAGGAGTAGAAAACTGTCTGTTGCTTGGGGTCGTGCATAAGTTGTACACCGGATTTTGAGGCCAGTCCTCTAGGGTAGTTCCGTCAGGGTTGGTATTCGTGTAGCCCCAGGTAATGACTATGACTGTTAAATTCACAAGCGTTAATGCAAGGTTACGCTCGTTAAGTGGGTAAGGAGTCTGCTTGAAGCCGATTGTTAGGTGGTTGTAGACATTGGTGACATTAACACCTGCAATTTGGGTCGTTGCCCATTTCCAGGTGGAGTCTGTAGGTGAGGTTGTTGCAATGTTGTTTCATTGGATGAGTATGAGTTACTAGCAAACGTGGCAATCCAATGGGTGGCGCTCTCGGTCTGGTGTGCAGCGGGGTTGTAGCCGCGCACAGTTCAGAAGCATATTTTAGATTTGCATATATCAACCTTGGTCTATTTGTGGTTTTTGCATATTTTGGATAATTTTTTGAACTTTGTGACAATATTTTGATGTGTGCATGATTTTGAGTATGGATTTATGTGTTTTATTGGGAGCTTCTTGAGTAGGGAGTGCTGCACCTTGGTGCTGCTTTTGGCTTCTCAGCACCCCTGGCAGCTCAGGAGGTTTCCATTTTTGTTTTTATTTTTTAAAATTGTATTTCTATTATTATTTCATTTTGATCTTGTTGTATATGAGGTATTCTGCCCCAAATGAATAAATAAAAAAAGGTTTTCAGATCAGATGATATAAAAATCGAATTTTTTAAGCTTCATTTCGTGATTCCCGCACGTTCTGTTTTTATTCATGGTTCATAGATATCCTTGAGGAAAACCTTATTCATGAAATTTGAGGTGATCCCGATTCTTGTGGTTTTTTGTTATGAGCAAATTACTGTTTCCCGGGTTCCCTAGGCCCACTGTACTGTAATTCTGTCCGTTACGGACAGAAATACAAAAATTGCGAATTCTTACAGCTGCGACGAATTTGCACGTAAGATATTAGGCACACACCTGGATTATAAGGGCTAACGGTGGTTCGGAGCTTCCACTTTTTTAGGTAAGTCTGGGAGGACGAGGGTTGTAGATCCCGGCGTGTAGATCACGAAATGCCCCTTTATGAGGGAAAATAATAAATCTGTTCATGTATGACCACTGAATATGTCAAAATTGTCAAAACAGAGAAGATGTAAGGGAAATATATACATAAGCTTACATCCCTGATTTTGTTCACTTCTTGTCAGGCTTCTTGTTTGGAGTTGTTCCCACTTGGAAATTGAAGTTGTCCTCTCTCGTCTGGCTTGTATTTACTAGTTTTTGCGCCCTCTAGACACCTGTCCCACATAGGGGCCCTGATAAATTTTTTTAGTACAGATGATGCTATTGGTTCTTATATTACTATAAAACGTGAATAAAAGCCAATCAAAATTAGCTGGTTAAATATAACTGGTTAAAAGGTCAACATGTAAAAAGCAGTTCTTTTTTGGTCATGATGGCTGCATTGGAAAGCCAATTTTAGTGGCGAAAGGTCGGACAATTCTACTTTGTTGAACCCAATGGAAGTCAACACACTGGGACGTGAAAAATTAGGCACTTACAAAAACTGCAATCCAGTACTTCAGTTTAAACATACCAATTACAAAGTCATGTCACTCGCCGGGCGGCCCCCGGCACTCTAGTCTCAGTCTGCAGTGTGGCATGGTGCAGAGCATGAGGAACTGTACATCATTAAGTGTGTAAGGCATTCTTCGTCACGTTTGTGACCAAAAAAACGGCGAGTTTTTACTTTAACCCCCAATGATTGTTTTTTGTCACATAACCCATCTGTATTACTTTTTTACATTATTAATAACCTTAGTCTAGCCTGACCAAAAATAATTAATATATTCCACTTCAGTCTTGATTGGTTAATTTGGTCAGTGCCACACAGGAAAAAATAAAGTTCGGTCATGTTTGCCCTTCCAAACATCGATTACGCCGATTCCGTAGACATAATTTATGTAGCAACCTTGGAATTGGTTATTGATATTGTGGCGCGTCGTTTTTTATGCGATTTTTATATATTGACGTCACATAGGCTACTCGGATGTTTGTGGCGGCCAGTACAATTTTATCCAGTATCTTATCAGTCATCAATTTATACCACGTTTTTTTTCATAAACTTCCCGGTCATTCGACAAAATTGACACCCCAACCGGTTGAAAGTTTAGATTTATTTACACGCTTATGTTATATGCCGAACTTTGTGCCTGTTTCGATGGTGGGAGGAAACAGGTGAAAATCTGTGTCACTTTGGGGCAGCTCCAATTGCACTTTCAGTCGGCAGTCGGCACATGCGCGAAATGGAAGCGGGGGAAATCCTGGGGTGTTGGGGCACTAAGGTAGATTCCGCTAAAAGTGGAACCCTTAAGGAAAATACCTTGTCTTAGATTGTTGTGGCTTTGCTGGGGGGGGGGGCTGGAGTTTAATCGAAGGGGTTCAATTAGCAAAGAGGAGGGTGTTTTAATTAAAATTATTTCAACAATTATTTTTCCTTAATTTTTTTTAGTACTCAAGTTTTTTTCAGTTTTTACAGTCTCATTTTCAGAGTACTTAAAAACAGATAAATACTTTCCTGTATTTCTGCATTTCTGGTTTTGATGATGAGGATGGCGATGTCATGATGATGATGATAATGATGGCGAGTCAGGGTTCGGGCTAGGTTGCGTGTCTGCGCGATATGCGAATTGTTTTTATTGAGCCAGAAGAAAAATTAGCGTTTGATAAATCTAAGGGGTTCTTGGCGCAGAAAATATCGCGCGGACCACGACTTTTCAGTTCGGCAAGTGACAAGTATGTTCGTGGGCTCCTTGTAAAATAATAAATGGCCATTAGGGTAAATATAAACACAAGCAAGCTTAATTTAAGCCCGTGTTGTTCGGCAAGCGGAGATAGATCATAGAGGTTGTGAAACACAAGCCGGGCAGTGCAGTGGAGACCTGTTTCACAGGACTGAGTGTCATTTATTGGCAGATTAAGGCCCTTGAAAGTTGATGTTGAGGTTAGAGTCACCCGCCCGCGCGTTATGAAAATGGGGGCGCGTTTTGTGATCCATATTCAGAAAAAAAAAAATTCATTATTTGGAAAAAAACCTTTTGCGATCATTTTTGTTGTTTTCAGAGCCTTTTTGCAGTAGTTGTTTTGATATCCCCATTGGTTTAACATTTATCAACGAAGAGATTTGTTTCTGATGATCCCCTGAAATTTGCTAGGTGTTGTGACTGCATTGGGTCGTGCTTTTAGGAAATTTGAAATTGATTAACTAGCATCTATGCAAATTAAATGTTGGGACATAGTTGATGTGACTATTAATCACAAAGCAACAGTTTCTGCTTTTATAATGACACATTATTCTGGTGTCCAAATAGATGGAATATTGGTGAGCGAGGGAGGAATTACAAAAATAATGAATAATGAAAAAGTTGCCTCGTTATGACCTGAAAAAAAGGGTGACGCTAAACTCATGTTCGACTTTCAAGGGCATAATGAACTACCACTTCTAAACACAAGAAGATGGGGAGGATAAGCAAAATATAGATAATACTTAATAATGTGGAACTGATTTTACACAACCATTGAAATATGACCGAGTGAGAGGAGCGACTCAGCGCAGTAGTCTGTGGTTTTCTTTGATGGAAGTGGCTTGACCGCCCGAGTTGAACCGACACACTGTAATAACCGAGTCTAAGCAAGTTTACAAGTTTAACAAAACGTCATATTCATCATTCGTATTTTGATAGTAATATTTAATATTCGCCATCAATCATCAATCGAAAGTAATCTTTTACATTGTAGCTAACTTACCACAGTTTAAGACTTGAGGGTTTTTGTTTTCAACGTGGCACTGGAAATCACGGAGCGTATCGTACTTAGCAACTGCAGTGCTAAAATGTCATGCATCCACAATGTTGAACCAGTTACACGGAGATGTTAGCGCTGCAGCCACATGGCTGAGGGTTCCTTCCGAGAAAATGCAGCGCCTGTGACCGTTGGTGTTGTCCCTATTATCAATCGGACGCGTAATATCAGGGGGCGTGTTTGTACCGGATTATCCAATCAAAAAGCGAGTTTACACAAACTCAAACGTGCCGCCAGCTGCCATTGCTGTAGGTTGTGTCTCATTAGCCAATCACATCGGGGACTTAAAATGCACGTCATAATCTAAAAATAGACGGATGGCACTTGATCGATGTGATTTTTTTTCACGGCAGCCAGGGCGATTGATGGATTGAAGAATGAAAAATTAAATAATTTTTTTATTGTTGGTGTATATCATGATAGAGGAACCTTTCATTCCGGTCTTGCCTTTATTATTTTGATAGCATAATATGAAAATAGTAAATGGAGAGAATTGGCAATTATAAAATGAAGGTAAACTGGGGAGCAAGGATACATGTGGGGGAATTCCCATCTACTCTGCCACCCCTATTTTATTATTTATGGAAAAACTTTTGTCACCAGTGGACACACTTATATTCCCCACGGCACAACCCCTGTGACTGATGGTTGTCACTTGATTAGTAGCAAGTTATTCCCTGTTACAAAAGTATCTTATTCCCTATATTATTACAAAACTAGAGCCACTCAAAAAATAATGGCATCGGGCAATGTCAAAACTGGCAACCTCATTATTGTCCAGCACTGTCTGACTGCCAGGCAGGATTAAGGCCGGCAACCATAGGTTACTTAAATAAAACATTAGCTCCATGGTGGCAACAGGTATGGAACCCTTCTAATGTCTTGCTGAATTTGAACGCAAACAAAGCAATGTGGTGAGCATTGGGACTCAGCTCATCACTGTGTGGAAATCACCATTTGGGAAGCCACTAAAATATCTTTTTGGGGGTGGGGGTAATTTAGTGACATATTATATAATCTAATATACTTGTTCATGTTGACCATACTCTTTCACTTAAGTTGATTTAAAATATCTATTGAAAGATTTAAAAAAAATTCTATTTTCTTATTTATGCAAATAGCAATGTAGTGGCGATGTTCGCCTCATTAAGTGACGTCAGACCTGTTTACAAGAAATTCCCAAAGTCATGTATTGATAGGGGCTTCCCTGGTAAAGCTTCTGAGTGGGGCCAAAGGCCAAAAATATCGTATGAGACGGGACGGAATTTGATTATGCATTTTCTTTTGCACCGCTTTACCAGTTGCATGTGTAAATGGTTGATGTTGTTAATTAACGTAACATAGCAACTCACAGCTACAATCAGGCATGAAGAAAACTCCAGGTCAAAAATGTTGCCATGGTAAACAATATTTAATGCGCGAGGGACGATCGAGGGAGATTCATGGTATTTTGGAGTAAATTTTGACATTTCTTAATTTTATCAAAATTATAGGCGGTGCATTGAAATTTTTAAATCATCTTAAGTTCAAACTATCATGCTATTAATATCAAAAGAATTGGATCTTAACTTTTTTAAATACATAATTATGCGTACACAACTTTAATAACGACATGTCTGTGCGATGGGACGGAATGCGACCAGGACAGAATCAATTTCCTGCCTCAATTTAATTGGCATATCACCTTTTTCATATAAAATTGATTTATCCACTTTGAGGGAAAGCCAAGGCAAATTAAAGCAACATTACCATATTTCGAAAACCATTTGTGTGCTTAAACCATTTTAAATCTAATATCCTTTTTGTGCTGTTGGTGGGGTTGCATACACTAACTATCAATATACACACAATATGAAGCAGTTTACTGGTAAGTCACCGGTTTCAATTTCAACTACAAAAAAACTGACCCCCATGTCAATCTACATGTAATTATTTAAGGGAAAAAGACTTGTTCTCTTTAACTGCAGTGCAAAGGTTAATGTATTTTCAGTACAATTTCTACATGCACTTTGTTCCAAAGAAAATTGAATGCAGTCAATGATCATTAGTTCACTATAAAATAAAACCAATAACATACAATCATTTTGGCCCAAAATTGTTCTTGTGCTATGTAAATGAGTGCAAATAACTCATAGTAGTGAAAGTAGCAAAAAGAATCCTGAAAAAGTATGAGTTAAACCCAGGGCCCAAAATGGGCTGAAAAAAAATAAGTCGGAGGATAATTTTGAGTAGTCAATTCCCTGAAAATCAGGAAATTCCTGAAATTTCACATCCCTGCATTATTCCAACTTCTGCATGTCAATAACAATCTTTGTTATTGGGAATTATAAAACAAGTTAAAGAACAGACTATCGTTTAGAAAAAAGTCATGAAAAATAATAAAATAATAAAGGATGTAGCAGATGTGGATATTCACCACATGTGAACATTTGGGACTTTCTTATCCCCCAAAAATCAGTGTGAAATGGGGTATTCCATTTTTAGATAGTGGTTATAACGTGCCCTGAAGTGAAGGTAGATAAGAAGCAACTTCCCTCGGGTAATGATAGTATTATCAAGCTGGATACATGTACGTACATGTAGTGAATTAGACAATGGTTATATACTGGAATTTAAAGCATGTTCTTTTTATCATTTTCTTATAAATGATAGTACTGGTAATTTTATTATCAAAATTAAGTTTTAAACGCAAGTTATATATGTTAGTCCAAAACAGAAGGTGCTATGAATAGGTTTGATACCTAAAAAAACTTTTATAAATAGCAGCAAGCGTAATTTTTCTGTATGTTCATTAGGAATATTCAGTCCCGTCGACTTGATTCCGTTCCCGTGATGAAAAGGACACACTGCTATAGTTTAAGGAGAGAAATACTGGAATGATTTTATTGTTGTTAACCGACAGTTGCAAACAATATTTGAAAGTTTGGAAAGTTTCATTCAATTTGAAAATTGTAGCTCGAAAATAAAAAAAACTCGCCTCAAAATGCGACGGGACGGAAATTTGACCTTTTATTCGTTTGTTCCTACTTTTAAAAACACTTTTGAGAATGTTTTACTGTTTGATTTGTGTGATCAAAGAAATATTAAAATGCAAAAAACAGAAATTTGTATCTATTTTTTAGTATTAAGCTATATAAATTTTTTGCAAATTCCGGTACCAGTCGCACTAAGAGGGCGCCATTTGATCTTTAGTTGCCTTTATTTCAATACTGATGCATGTAATCGCAACAATTTTTTTTGGTTCCATAGGCTTTGGTTAGTACCCTTTGTAGCCATGGGGTTTGTAATTTTACTTCACAATAGCAAACTTGGATTGTAGGTTTGGTGATTTGCAATGACCATTTTTGGCTTTGGCCCATTGGTTAAAAAAACATCATGGACAATCATAACGTCATTAGATCGGTTTAGCTATACTTTATTCTGTCGCAATTTACTCGGTACTTGTTAAGTGGTTCGCCGGAGTGAGTTACCTACAATCTAAATTTTTGTGTCGCCGCAGTTTGGAAATGAGGTTTGCTTCAAATCTGGAACAACTGCTGTTTGGTGAGTAAAACGCCCCTCTTTCTTTGATTGGTGTATTGATTGGAGTTTATTTGGGGAATTGAGAATTTTTTTGGTAAACGGACAGTTTCAGCATCAATTGGTGGCAGTAATTTGACCAGCCTCGGATCAGGCCGCCATGTGATCAACAGCATAGATTTACCAATGCGATTTTGTCACGTTATTTAGCCATTTGTACGGTCCGACCTTCAGGGCCGGGGGGTAACCAAGTTGTTGTTTAATGAAGTTTAAAGTGGTATTAAAGAAAATATGTGATAATAGTAAAGTTATAGTGGTCAATGTGAGTGAAAGCATTGCATGCATGTTTACTACCTTGCATGTACAATTACACACCTTGCATTCCTGACAGGTCGAACCCGAAGTGAGAGGAAAGCAGCAATGCCGTGGATTCCCGCGGGTGTGATGGAAAGGTGAAAGTTATGCACACGGCACGCTTACACAATTCTCATTAATTATGCCCGATTGTTGAACTCGCTGTTGATGACCTTTGCATAAAAACGGGTAATGCACATGCCAGCTCAGGTTTTGAAATTTGGCAGTAGGACTCAATGGACAAATGTCGTAAGTGGTTTGTAGACCCTCAGAAGGTCACACAAGTGACCAAACTTTGGGGGCAACCATGACAAAATAAACCAATCTACCAATGGTGGAAACATTATTTTTGGTTAGGTTTGGACTGAAAGTTATTAATAATTGTAAAAAGTAATAAAAGATTGGTTACCTTGACAAAACCGCATTGGGCTGCTGTGAAAGTAAAAAAAATCACCGGTTTTTGGTCACAACGTGACCGACAGGAAATGGCCCATTACACAGGTATGCAGACTGCAGTGCATGAGTGAAATGACATGTGTAGCCTATATGAGTCATTCCATCAGGTGGGGGACTCAAAAGTGGGACCATGGCTCTGATCATCAAAAGTATCAATACTTTTTGCTACAGTTAATTTCATGTAAGCTGCACCTTTGGGTGTGTAAGAATTGACAAAGTTTTGTAGACATAGCACGTGTCGTGTCCGAGGTCTGATAGAAAGATTATCACCTCCTCGTGGTGAACCGGTAACTGATCTGTTCAGGCGAATGATAATCAAAAAAAAAAAAAAACTGAGGACTACGCTAACATCTGTCTTTTTAATTCACTCTTGTATTTTTTACAGTGGTTGGCTCCAACGTTAAAAACATATTTCGCTGCTGCCTCATACGCAAGAAGAGATTATTTTTGGTTAGGTTTGAGACTGAAGGTGATTAATAATTGTAAAAATAATAAAAGATATGGTTACGTTGACAAAACAGCATTGGGTTGAAAGTAAAAAATCACAGGTTTTTGGTCACAAACGTGGCCGAAGAATGGCCCTGAATGGATTTTCCCATTTTACAATGTAACAGTGCCGTGCCAGTGGTAGCCGACGGAGTCGGCTGCTCGCAAAATATTTCCGTGCGTGGATCGATCATGTCTAAAAGCTTATGTTGACAAACATACAATCATTACAAATAAAATCTAGTAGAAAAAATATAAATGTTCTGTTTACAATTACAAGTGTCATATTTGGCTGAAATATTTAAAATGTGTTGATACCAACGGGGGGGACAAGACGGACCAAGGGGCTGTAGCTGCACTAGCAGAGGGCAGATCACGTCATGTCAACTCAAAATAAAGTCCTCTTATGCTCCCAAAACAGTCGCCAGTTATTTTTAACTAGGTACTTTTAAAGATTAAAGGTGTAAATCATCAGCTTTAGATTCTTTAGGCTGTTTTTGTTTATACAGACTCCAAATTCTGAAAGGTTTTTTTTGAATTCCCATTGCCAATAGGCATGTAAGTGTTACAGTTACATCCGGGAATCCAGCTTTTGTTTGCCCCTTTTGCGATCCCATCAGCTTTGCGGTAGAGCGCCCTCAGTTGATATTTTGCTATCTACGATAACCTTATTATAATAAATTAAATTGAACGGCGAATCTAGTTTCATCGCAGCCCTGGTCGGGCGTAGACAGCCCTATCCCCGCCAGACAGAACCAGAAAACTCGTAAGCAATACATCTGCGCGTAACACGCAGCAACTCTAGCGCGCGTATGACGTAGACAGAAAAGGAATTGTGACGGCAACTAATAACTGAATAATAATAATTAATAATTTGTGGACAATGTTGGACAGAAACGAACACACAAGAGCATGAAGCGACTTCGTGAACCAGGAGGAACATCGCACCTTGTTTGCGATGGTCAAAGAATGCGCTGAACTAGCCCGAGTTTGCTCTGGCTTTTTCCGCTACGATAGCCCCTACTATTCTCCTCTCCCAAAAGCCAGGAGCAGCGTTCATTCAAAAACTGGGATCCACTGTCCCACCATATGTGCCACAAAGTCAAGAATTTTTGTATACTTACGACCTCTATGACACACAATCCTTGATACATTGAAAACTTTGATGTCGTAGCACCCTTAGCTACAAGCTCGGGATTTTAAAAAATACAAACGTGCAAAAGATCATGCTTACATCCGTGAAAGTTGACCCTAAAAAGCACAAAAGGACCGAAATTTGAACAAATTAATAGCTAAACACCAGTAGTCTCCCACTCAGGGTTGTATGACGTTAATTTATTGGTAAATCAGCGAAAATAAGCGTGCTTGTGGCCCATTCTAACAAATAAACTGGGAACAATCCAGGGGCAACTGCTAGTGTAAAATTGGGATTTTAAGGTTAAGAAATCACTGTTTCAAAAATCATCAGATTTAACCATGAATGGAAAATCAGTCAACGAAACAATGTGCGTATAAATTAATTATATAATTTAGGGACTACATGTACATCAAAGGTAAGATTTTCATAAGTGTGTTTTGTTAATGATTCTGGATTTGCTTATTCACGCATCGGACCGCCTGCGCCACCCACCGGCTTTTTCAATGCAATATCGCCGGTTAGAGGTGTAGGAGGTAGTACGGTCCAACGCGCCACGCTACGTGAACGAGCTAGCGCTTGAACCTCCGCGTCGCTTGTTGGCGCTAAACTACATGGATCAAATCAATGGCTGCCCTACTGTCGCCCATGCAGGATTGAAAAGCACAACACCATGTCCACATTGCCCCATAAGTTGGTTTTTACATGCTGAATGCACTTGTCATTTCATCCCGGCCCGGAGGTGGATCCCGGGACTAGTGGGGACTTAGCCGTCGGGAGGGAATGTACATTTGCTTTGTGGACACCCCAGACTTGTCCCCGCAAGTAGCACGAAAATCCCGGTGCCTGGCTTACATTTTTTGTAAATCCCCCGATCTGTCCCGGCCCCTACTAGCAGGGCTTTGGTGTGACAATCCCCGTTATATTCTTGGCCAATCGGGGCGGGGACGCCTTTAAAACTCTGTACAATCCCGGGTCGGTCCCGGCTATGCGACAACAGGTCTAGCTGGCCATGATGTCATGAACTGGGTACAAAAAAGTGTTACACAGTGCAAATGCAAAAACAAGGCTACCAACTATGAGTATTAAACTCAACACAACTTTTATTCCTAACATGTAAACTGTATATAAGTATACATTTTTGGAAAGCTTATACACAAGGATGTCAGATATGGCCCAAACGAGAGGGACAAAATCAGGGTGGTAAAATTCCTCTAGGGTGTTTGTTTTGTGTTTGTTTGGTGTTGGAACTTAAAGAGAAATACTATTTTGTAATTTTCATTATACCTTGGGTAAATTTTTTTTCCAAAAATGTGCAGTGCAGGTCAAAAACAGGGTGTTATTTTGAAAGACATGACCAAAGGCCTCAAAAAAATAATACGGGAGATAAACTAATGTCGTCTGTTTGAAATACAGGGTGGTCAAAATTCACCTGAAATTTTTGACAAAAGGGTCATTTGAAGATTAAACTCTTTATTCAAGTACTAATCTATATGGTCTTCAAGAGAAACTAAATCGGATATGGGTTCTGTCCAAAGTTATGATCAAAAAAAGAAGTATACAGGTTGATCCATGTATATTATACAGGGTTGATCCGTGAATTATATAGGGTCAATAGGCAATATTTGAAGTCGCTCCTGTAGTTACCATTTTGAGCAAAGATGACCAAAAACCTATATGTAAAAAAACAGTGTACCAAGGGGCACTTCTTATATACTAAGTGAAATTTGTATTTCCATAGCTACTAAACCTGGTTGACATTTACAAACTTCATACTGAAAATGCAACAAAATTACACGGATCGGCGGCTATTGAGCACGTGATGTCTTCAAGGTCTTTGAACCCTAAGTAACAAGTTGTATTGGGTTTTCATGAATCATCTCTATTCCTATAACACAATTTTAAATCATGCTTTAGTTGTGTATACTACATGTATAAAACCTTTCTTGTTTGACTTGACATACTCATAAATTGTCTCCAAACTCATGTGAAACTTCATACAGATCCCCACCCAATGCCACAATTTTGTTGAAGATGACGTTGGTCATGAAATTAAATTATTAATGCTTCATTAGGCTAATTTACCTTTTATATAAGGGATACCAAATGTTTGATTAAAGAAGAGAATTATAAAGATAATTAGACATCAAGTTTAATCCAAGTTTTCTACTCGTTTTTTCAGATATATTTTAGCACAGACAGCCAATATTCCCCCAAATGATCAAATTTGTAATATTAACATCCTATTTACTATTAATTAATTACCTTATGGAACCTTAGTTTGGTATCATAAGTTAGATCTACATTCAGGACATTGTATGTGCAATTTGAGCCCCCCACAGTGTTTTACTTCTCACTTTATTTAAATTATAGGCGACGCGTTTTCACACGTTTTGTGTGTAATGTCTATGGCTCCCCCCCTCGCCGGCTCCCCCCCCCCGCACGGCTCCCCCCCCCCGCCGTATCCCCCCATTACCTAGCTGAAGGTTTTCGACATCAACTCTCATAATACTAATCCAATAGGGCTGAAAATGGTTATCTTAAAGAGCAGACTTCTAGCATAAATATACATCAAATTCTTTGAACAAGTAAATAGTTTAGGATTCCTGTATTAAACTGAAAAAAAAAGTTGGGGTGTAACAGATCCCCCATTTAGTGTCCCAGTTCATGACATACGGCCAGCTATATAAAATCATACTACATTTTGGATCACCGGAGTGTCAGAACCGAGCCGAAATTTCACCACATCGGAAGTTATGTTGAGAAACAAACCTCGTTTAGTTGGTTTGTACAAAACCCATCACTTATCCACGGCGTATATCCGACCCCTAAACATAGCAGAGTATCTCTAAACCCTCATCAATCATCTGCCAATGGAAACTTGAAATGAATGCAATATCCTGGCTATTTCAAAAAATCAAATAGTTTCCACTACCTACGGTGATTTTAATGAATTAAATCAATTAGACAAACTTCTAGTAATTCTTGTGATTCCGTTGATATTAATTTTTTAAACTTTTCTGTTGATTTTGATATTTTTTCTGGCGATTTTCTTTGAAAATATCGATCCGCGCAAAATTTAGTTGATATCTTGACCGTGTGACGACGTGCGTGTGGTGCTACTTGTATAGCTTGCCTTCCACGACATGGAAGAGATCGGACTTCATTTAGCTCTATATTTTTGATATACTACAGATTTGACGGCGATACTGCTCCCTGATAGCCTGGTTTTATAAGGTGTGACACATGCGTTAAAGTCCCCATTTATGTCCGACGGAGCCAGTAATTTTTTGTACCTCCCTGCTTAAGTTCCCCCAGCTTATCATCAATATGGTCCCGGCAGTGCGGGCAAGCTAACGTACATTGCCGGCCAAGTCCCGGCTAACATCCGGCTTGCGGGGCAATACTTTTTTGTACATGCCCGGCTATGTCCCCGCATGTACCCCGCTATTCCCGGGACCCCCAGGGCCGGGATTGAACTTGACAAGTGCATAATGCCTCAAATAGTTAGTAGGGTGCACTTAACGTAATCACTTTTTTAGTTGTGACCACACCTTTAAGTTCCAATTGTCACATAATACTGAACTACACCAGTTTGCTTAAATTTCATAAAAATCAAGGAACAAGTGGTTTTGTTCATTGTACATTCATTGATCATTAGGGCTGTTGTCGGGTTTTGTTTTTTCTTTGTCACGTATTGGTAAATTAATAAACCCGAGTGCGACAATTTGTCGACAAATTCAATCTTTTTGAATGCCAATTCTCCATTTTGTTTTTTATGTACCTTTCATAGCACTTGTATGAAAACAAATTACCTTACTTGACTCTTTCAACTCCACAAGAACTACACTAAACTCACGCCTGCCCCCATTGGGAGTTGGTTGAACTATTTCTACGCAACAGTGGGGCGACTTCTGGAGGTCATTGGGGCTATTTATTAACCCTAACGCGGCCGAGATGCATGAGAGCCAACGAAAACGTGGTACCTTCCGGCAAATGTTTTTCGTTGCATCTCGTCCGTACACTATTTTTGGTCGCGCAAATGCTCTCATTGGACCTCATTGCATCTGGGCCGTCTTTCCGGAAAATGACGGATGTTCCTCGTTGCATCTAGGCCGCTTTACGAAAATGCACCGATTTTCCTCGCTGAATTTCCGGACGGTTTGCCCGCAGAGCGTGCAATGCTTTTCAGCAGGCGGGTGACACTGTGTACAAATGCCATAGCAATTCGATTTCGATGGTGATAGCACCACCATTTTCGATAAGCTACTTTTTAAATTATGCATAAACGCATCATGACGTAAACCGGAGCAATGACGTAGCGTAATAGCGCCACCAGGACTATGACGTAGCGTAATAGCGCCACTCAACGACTGGCGAACTATTGCTACAAATTCATGGCAATCAGTGTGAATTCCGCATCATTATTTAGTTAATTTATTTTTATCCTGTTCTCATTGCATTCCGCACCGCGATGTCCTCTTGCTCCTGAGACTTCTTTCTCTGGAAAATGACGCGATTGTCCTCGTTGCATCTGGCTGTCTTCCGGGAAAATTACGCGATGATTTTTTTGTTGCATCTGGGCCGTTCTTGACTTTACGCTACTTATTCCTGTGCCGGGAAATATGGCCGAGATGCAATGAAACGTAAAATTTGGCTCTCGTTGCCTCTGGGCCATAACATACAAATAGATTTCCCATTCTTCGTTGCTTTGGGCTGTCGGTGCGGCAAAAACACTCCGGTCTCGGGTTAGGGTTAATGATATAAAAACAATTTTCACAGATTTGATGAGTTCCTTATTGAATAGCTTACTCGGGTTGATAATTAAATCTATGGTTTTAATTCAGATTCCATAAAGTCAATAGTCAGTTTGGAATTACATTTATTTTGATTACTGGAACAGCGGTTACAAAATGAATATGATAGTTGTTGTCAAAAATTCCCATGGTTGTCGCCAGGCCAGGAAAAGTGCATTGTCGCCAACCTTTTCGCACCAGCCTATCGACAACAGCCTAGTCGACAACAGCCTAGTCGACAACAGCCTAGTCACACACCTAGTCGACACAGCCTATCGACAACAGCCTAGTCGCAACAGACCTCAATATCACATAAACAAGCACCACTGCCACTCGTGCCCATTGTTGAGGGTGTTGATATGAGTAAAAGAACTCATGCATGGCATGAAACTTGTCTTTAATATTTAAAGTGTTTTAAAAAAAAAAAAAAAAATATGTTGTCTTTGAAGTCTCCCAACATTTCGAACCAGTAGGCCTATAAATTTAAAAAAATCCAGCTCCAAATTAATTGTCTTTAAAACAATTATGAGAATTACCTTTCTGCCAAAAAGTAACGCCTCCTTGAAATCTCTTCTTGTCACCTTGAGCTATAGAGTCCCTTAAGGATTTATTAAAACTGTAAGCTGAAAGTAATATCTCACAACAATTTGTATTTAGTTTCTAAAGTGTAAAATAGCATGGTAATAACGATACGTATACCAAACCAGCTAATTTAAGCATGGGAATAAGTTATAACCTTAAAATAAATTCATAATCTTACCGAAGTAGGTATGAATCAATTGATCCGCAAATACCTGGCGAGAATCAAACTTGATTCACGCATTTACAACGACATTGTACCCTGGCAGGGGGTCGCGCTACGTTGCGTTTCTGCGTCCAGGCCGCCTATATTTTATTTCGGACGCACAAAAAATTAGACGAGCTATTGCATCCGTACTGTTATATTACCCTCAAAATTTTGATTAAAATATCTTTTTCTCAATTTTATTTGAGAAAAGATTTCTCATCGGGAAAGTATTTTGGGTTTAATAAAGAGAAAAAAGGGGATTCCCAGAGTTTGTTTGTGCAGGATGCACCTGTTAGATAGATGGCACAATAAGGAAGTGGGGAATTCCCAAAGTATGCTAAACTTAGAAACTAAATTAACTTGTTTATGTTTTGAGACAACACTTGTAGATCAGGGAATTCCCCCGGCCCCCCGATTTATATATGTGAGTGATGTAATTTAGATTGTGAAATCTGATTTGCTGGTGCAAGGGGTCAATGTTTATGCATGATGATGATGTAATGCTTATTGTAGAAAGGGGAATCTAGCTGTGTGAAGATAAATAGGAGTTTTGACTGGAAGGCCTCTCTGTCAGCAGTTGTAATAAGCTATAGACAGTATGGTTATAGCTATTTTATCTACAATAATGGTAGATTTTATGCTTCCACACACAGTGCCATGATTTTATTATCTGTCAATTCCATGTGAGCAGAGTGCTTTAATTATTCTACTTTCCTCTTGAAGCCGAAATTGCTGGGATCAAATATGATTCCAATTTGTGGACAGATAGAAATTCTGGTGATTATCTTGGACTGATATACTGTGGATTATTCGTCGAGGCTTTAATTAACCGGTCGTCTTGACTGCTGACAGATTACCTTCAGGACTGATGAGAAGATTCCCTTGGAATATCATAACTGAGGAGTGTTTGTATGTAAACTTGTGCCTGTCATTTTGAAGTCTTCGCTTGAGGACTATCATCGTTGAACTGCACGCTTTTCTTTGGACATTACTGGACATTCTTGAGGACAAATAATATTAACATATTGTGTGTTATTGTGTAATTTTAATATATGATGATGTTTTGGACATACCAATTCTTGAACCAATTACAAATCATTAAATCTGTTATCATAAAAAAATTCCGATCACTTGTGCAACAAGGCTCATTTATTTGTGTTTGAAAGGTATTTCTGGACTTAGGCGTACCAGACGTCATAACTTACGGACGCACAAAATTGAATGTTTACATCAAACACAACAGCTTTTTTCATAAGATTGCGTTTTTGTAATTTGTGGATAATGAATCGAAAAAAATGTATAACGTAACGCTAGCCAGTAATTTCGTCTCAATACCACATGCAGTAATTCCCGCGATCATTTGGTAATGGGATTGAGTACGTGTAGAATGTAACCCACAAAAATCCCTCTATGAACCATTTTTACAATTTTCATACCCCAAGAGCATATAAAGTGAGCTGATGATTTTTGTGTCTAACGCAGATGCGCATGTGGTATACGCCGGTTCTACGGCTTGTTCCATCGAATTCCCGAGCGTTTCTCTCCCGTTACATGAGTTCTACAATGTGACATCAAAGCTCATTTTTAACACTGCATTGTTGGGAATTACGAAAAACAGCGAATTGTTGACAAGATTTAAATGGCGGAGATAGAGGGTGAAATCTGCGAAACCAAGGCGAACTAGGCGACACTGACAGTGGTAATGCAATGGATCAGTGGCGTAGGGCATCGAACTAGTAATGAAGTCCAATCGGAAGAAATGGGGGAAAGAATTTAGTATTTGCCACCACTAATTTCCCTCATTTTTTCCCCAAGAGTCAAAGACCCTTGAGGTCAAATTGGGTGCATAGTCAAAATGAAAAATGAAGGGTCAAATTGTATTTATTGAAAATTGAAGTGTCAAAATTTTGTTCCGTTGTTTTTTATGTTTAGCCGCGGGCTTTCACGGAGCCAAGAGCCTGTGCCTTAACCGCAGGATTTACTCTTATAATTAAGCCTTTAATTTATTTTGTAACAATGGCATGGCCTTTTAATTTGGTAAATGATGGAATGACCCTTTAATTCATAAATGATGGAATGACCCTTTAATTTGTAAATGAACTGAAGACCCTTTAATGGCAAAGGAATACCCTTTAAATTGGCCAGGATGACCCTTTTAACTTGGTAAAAATTAAGGAATGACCCTTAATGGTAAATGAGGAATTATCCTTTAATTGGTAAATGAAGGAATGACCCTTTAATTGGTAAAATAATGATTGTACACCTTTATTGGGTTAAATAAATGAGTGACCTTTGGCAAGTGAATACCCTTTAATTGGTAAATGAATGTAAATGAAGGAATGATACTTTAATTGGTAAATGAAATGACCGCTTAATTTTTAAACAAAGGATAACCCTTTAATTTGCTAAATGATGAATGACCCTTTAAATTGGTAAATGAAGGAATGACCTTTAAGGGTTGGGTCATATATACTTCCCGCCATAATTTTCCTTCAAACTTCCATAATACGGTTTCATCGTATGAATATAACATTCAAGAAAAAAATTGGGGGTCACCGATGTCACTTTTGAGTTAAAAAACCATTACAAAATACACATTTTTGGCCAAAATTAACTACATAAGTTATGAACAATTCATTGTTTCGAGGACATTTTTTGGTTATAGCTAAAAATTTAGCCATATTTTGTTGTGATTTTTTATATAAGTTGCGCCCTCATGCCAGCTTCTAAAAATAATAAAAACCATGGGGTCACCGAGTCCCCTTTTGAGAATTCATGCGAAATCCTTATTTTTTCTTGAAAAACATATAACCCCTGCGCCACTATAGTGTGTGTAGCGCGGCCGTCAAAAAACACAGAATAATACGCAACGTGCTGTCGCGTTCTCTAGTTGTTGCGTGACCAGCGCGTCTCGACCTCCCCAGGCAGCAATCACCTCCTTTTCTACAGTGATCACATAGACAGACATGCAATTTATCCTATGTATTCACATATTTCGTGTTTTTCTTTTTTCTCGTTTTCTCTTGTGCTTTCTTTTTAATTAATTCTTTCGATTTATATGTCGCTTTCACCTTTTCTCTCTTTTACGTTCTGCATCCGAGTTTTGTGTTTTCCATACTTTTTGGTTCATCCTATAGGCTGCAGTTTTGCGACAGGAGAGGCGTGCATCACTCCCATTGTAGACCCTATTATATTAGGGTTTTGATAGATTTTATCTTAAACTACCGTATGCAATGAGGATTCTTTACCTGACCAATCGAATTTCACAGGAATATTTCAAATAAAATAACGATATTGATGTGAAAAGTAACACTATTCGAAGGGCCCACCGTCCCCACAAGCAGCAAAACATTTTCCGCACAAATGTAAAGCTAATAAATACCGAACCCACATTCGGAACATAGGTAAGCTAAAGCTTTTTCTCTATCTGTTATAAAGTCTATTACCCAAAGAATCAATAATGCAAGGTACCAAGGCCTCGTATCGGGCTTGACTCGCATACTTATATTAATTCCTTATAATGTAGGCCCCTTTGCTTAATTGTCCCAAAACACATATAGGCCTATACTATCAAACTAAAAATTGGAACACAATAAGAAACTATGTTGAACAAAGAACAATAAAAGAAAGGATGGTTGTGTTTCAAATGCTTCAGTTTATTTTCAACTGCCCTCAATTTCATTTTCTCCAATGTGAGCTGGTATGCGACTCAAAAAACCTTCCCATTCCCGGGGTTACATAACTGATTTCCACAAGTACCCATCACTGCGAAGGTCTAATGGCAATCCACCCCTACTCGCGCGCTCTTAAGTTATTCATTTTTTGCGTAAAAACGCTTGCTACGCGGATGTGCGTTCTTGTCTGCTAAGCGCGGGCATTCGACGCTTCAGCTTGCGGAAAGTCATTTCGGAAGATATTGAGGCTTGGAACGATGCCAAAAGATGATATATGACCAAACTCCTTAATTGGTAATGAAGGAATGACCCTTTAATTGGTAACCAAGGAACAACCCTTTAATTGCTAAATGATTAATGACCCTTCTTATGAGTAAATGAATGACCCTTTAATTAATAGGTAAATGAAGGATAGACCCTTTAATTGGTAAAGTGACGGAATGACCCTTATTGGTAAATGACAGAACCCTTTAAATTTAATGGTATAGGACATGGTCCCGTCTGTATCCCTTAACACTTCCTTGGCCCAAGAGCAGCCATTAAAAAATCTACCTAACATTTTGATTCCGTAACACT
>JAMKCH010016888.1:0-24182 GCA_023653785.1 Ophioderma brevispina
GATCTTATGTTGATTTTATTTTTGAATCTGATTATTATAGTTATTTTATACAGTTATGTATCCCATTACGTTAATGACATTATGACATTTTTTTACAATTAAAGTATTGATGGTAAGGTCTTTCGAAAAAAAACCCTCTATTTTTCTTTTATTTCTATTGTTTTCTTACCAAAATGCAACAATTAGAATTTTGACAGTAATAACTTTAAAATGAATAAAAAATAGATAATTATTCTTGGCCCACATATTAGTCTTCACCCCTAAAATGGTCAAATCTACATATATGATGACAATGTACTCAATGCATAATGCAAAGGAGTAACATGTTGGTTTAGGCAGTGATTTTTTTAAACCAGCCTTTTTTGCCGGTTACACTGATGGCAGTTCTCTATCGTTATTCCTATTCCTTTCATTTTGAGAATATTTCGGTACCTCTTTTCCTTTTTGTTTACTCCTTCTAACCTTAGTATAAAAGAATCCAAGAAAATAGATTTTTGATAGATAAGATTAGTACGATGTTAAAATGGTGAATAGCCAGTAACTCTAAAGTATGATTGTTTGGTACTATAGTATAGGGTAGGGTCTCCTTTATCCATTGATACCAAAATCATGAAAATCGGTCTGTGTATGACGTCACAATGACGTTTTTACGCATCGCGGACCTAAAAATACGGATTTTCAGCGAAATATAAGCCAACATTGGGAAAATTGATTTTTTTCGCTAAAAAAAAGTTCCAAATATCGGAATTTAACCGGGTTTTTTGCTTATAAAGAAGGGAAATGATGATTTACACATGCCCTGCAAGTTTCAACACCATAACATGAAGATATTTGTCAAAATGGCGACTTAAAAATTTCCGAGGTGACAACCACCCCCCCCTACCTCCGGACTTTGACGGCTCACCCTACCCTTAGGGGTGTTAGGGGTACCCCAAAAATGTTTTCGCCAAAATGACGGCAAAGGATGTAATTGAAATTACCAAGGTGCTCTATGTCGCTTTACTTTGCGTTTTGGGGCTACCGGAAAAAATCCGTTAGGGGGTGGTGGTAACCACCCCCCCCCCCCCCCCCCCCTTTTTTTTTTTTTTTTTTTTTTTTTTTTTTTTTTTTTTTTTTTTTTTTTTTTTTTTTTTTTTTTTTTTTTTTTCTTTCATTTTCCTTTATCTATATTATGTTTTTATTTTATCTCTTCCCTCTTTTTTGTTTTCTTTTTCTTTTTTCCTCCCCTTTCCCTCCCTCTCCCTCTCTTTCCTTTTTTCACCTCTCCTCTTTCGGGCTCCTTTCTTTCCCTTCATTTCTTTATTTTCCTTTTTTTTTACTTTTCACCCATGAAATGCATTGGAGTACATGTACAAGAGAAGCAAAATAATCTCCACTTCAGTTGCCTCACAGGTAACGCTGTAGTGCAGCAAATATAAATGGATAAATTGGGCCGGCGCCCGTCGCCCGTTTAAGGTCAAGGGCAGCACAACATAACGGAGCAAAACCACCACATATCCTATCGCACACACATGTTTCTCATAAATATGGGCTGATTTCAGCAACATGAAATTTATATATATTGTACTTTGCGAGATAAATCTGTGTATCTCCCATCTTAATTTTATTATTTCAAAGTTGATAATCTTGTAGCTCCATCTCGTAAGTTTTATTTACAAAGCTGATTTTATTGCTATAAATCATATAAAAAAATCAACCTATAAGATCTATTCCACATCCTCATAATGACAATTTAAATTCCCCCCCCAATGTGAAAAAGCTTCTAAAAAACACAACACTCTGCGGCCACATACCGCCACACTCTCGGCCAACATACCGTCCAAAACTCCGGCCAAATACCGGAAAACTCGGCCACCTACCGTCCAAAACTCGGCTACATACCGGAAATCTCGGCCACATACCGTCCAAAACTCGGCCACATACGTCCTAAACTCGGCCACATACCGAGAAAACTCGGCCACATACTGGAAAACTCGGCCACATACCGTCCAAACCTTCGACACACGGCTTCGCAAAACTCGACATACGGGGTCGCAAAACTCGATACACGGCGGCGCAAAACTCGACCACATACAAAGCTCGACACACGGGGTCGCAAACTCGACATACAAGAACACGGGGTCGCAAACACTCGACACACATCGGCGGTGTCGCAAGACTCGGACATACTTCGTCGCAACCTACCACCATACAAAACTCGACACACGGGTTCGCAAAACCTCGACTACGTTCATCGGCGTCGCAAAACTCGCATTTATGGCTGCTGTGGCTTGCCATACCTAACTGCTGCCAGGTTATGCTGGAGCAGGGTCGGTATTCCATGGCGGCAGGATTTCATGTCTGTACGGGGCTGTGGGTGGACCTTGCCCCAATTTGTTCTGTGCACCTCTTTTAGTATCTTTGTTCACAGTTTTTGAACCAACGTGGTTGGAACCGTGCCTTTTTAAGATTTAATCGTCTTGTTATTATTAATGTGTCTTTGTTTGGTTAATCTTTTATCCACAGCTACTGAATTGCAATCATTTTTCTATTCCTTGCGAAGGACCCCGCGTTGTCCGGTTAGTGTAAAAAATGCATTAAGAACGCATAAGGCATAAGACTGCAATAGCATAATATAACCATATTATACGGAGCATAAGAGCATAATCGCAGAAGAGCAATAAGACTGTATGACCAAGCGCATAAGAATGCATAAGAATAAAAACCGTATATAAGGAGCATAAGCGCATACGAGCATAAGACTGTATGGACCAAGCGCATAAGAGATAAGACTGCATAAAATAACCGTATATACGGGAGCATAAGCGCATAAGAAGCATAAGAACTGCCATGACCATAAGAATAACGTAATGTACAGAATAATCGCATAAGAGCATGAGACTACAATAAGCATAAGAATAACGTATATACGTCGCATAAGAGTATAAATTGCAATAAGAATAATCGGTGCCCAGGTACGGTGCATAAGAGCATAAGAGTTCATAACAAGTAAAAAAAAGATAACCCGTATTTACATAGCATTCTAATGCTACGCGCATAAGCACATAACGCATAAACCGAACGGAGCATTTATAAAGCAAATTGCCCACTCGCCGACCGCAGGCCATAAGAAAAGGAAATAAGGAAAAGTTAGGATACTGTGAACCTTCACGAATGATTCATAATAGATATTGGCGCATTTTCGTGAGCAGCACTTAATTAGCCACTTTTCTGATCATTCAGTATCATTTAAGGTATATTTAAACTATTACTATTGAATCAGCAATGTAAAAAGATAGCATGCTATACCATACAAGCCAATAGCGAGACCCTCCCTTGAAAGCAACACGTACCAGCTAGCCATAAAACTGATATACCACAAAAGCCAATAGCGACCGTCAGATTGTGTCTGTGTGTGTTAATCAAGAAATTCAATAAACACGAGTAGATAATAATAATAATATTATAATATAATAATAATAATAAACAAAATAATAATCACAACAATAAGAATAATGAATAAAAGAAAAAAAAAAACACGAACATTGGTCCCTTTTTCGCGGGTACTGCTCTCAACATGGTTCTTTGAAATATTTCCAAATCCAATGTAATTTTCCGACAGAGTCAGACAGATACAGCCTACAATCTTGCAGAAAATGAAAGCTGATGGGTTTACTGCCTTTTGAGATACCGTTATTTCTACACCAACTTGTCTATTTTAAAATACATCGCAAATTTTCTGACACATTTTTTTTAAAAGTTGCAGAATGATCAATATCAAGTGTTTAAATTTCGTGGATTTTAAATGCGTTTTTACGGGGTGTATTGCAGTCTCTACAATTTTGACGGGTTTTGCGACCCTATGCTGAAACCCCTCTACATTTCTAAGGGCACTTAGGAAAAAATGGCCTATTTGACGATTTTTTTCTTCGAAAATTTTGCAAATTTGGACCCATGTCAAGGGTTTCTGCATTTCAAAACGGGGTGATTTTACAGAGTGTTTTCCTTCTTCTTGTCTAAATTGAAAACCCTTAGCCAAGGATTTTTTTGGCATAAATGGACCATGTCTAATGATTTTTTTTGAAAACAGCCCTTTGGGGGCACATCCCCCGATATGCCTTGACATGTCAGTAATCCCCCCTCAACCCTATCCCCGTCCCCCTCCCACCCTCCCCCGATTATCTCCGTATGTATATAAATCAAATGCCGTTTTACATCATCGTCGCTAATGCTTCCGTAAGGCTCCGTGGCTTATGCGGTGTACACTCTTATGCTCTCATGCGCTAATGCTCCGTACATACGCTTATTCTTACGCTTATGCACCCCTATGCTGTTATCCGCTTATGATACGTAAACTTAACGGTTATTTCTTATGCTTTATGCACTCTTGTGGTTGGCTTATGCGTCTATGCTCTTACGCGCTTATAGGAAGGCTCCGAATATCCGCGGTATTCTATGCTGTATGCACTCCTTATGCGATTATGTCCGATTATTCTTATGCCTAGGCACTCTTATGCGGATATGCTCTTATTCGATTATGCTCTTACTGCGATTATGTTGTTCCGTATATTCGGTTATTATTATGCTTATGCACTCTTATGCGATTATGTTCCGTTTATACGGTTATTCTTATATTATGCACTCTTATGCCTTTTATTGCGATTATGCTTATGCACACTTTAGGCTCTTATGTTTATGCACTTATGCATATCTATGCTCTTATGCGCTTATGCGTTTTTACACTAACCGGCCCGAGAGAAATGGGTAAAAAAACTAGAAAAGTGTTCCGATCTGGATTCATACAATGTACAATCAGCAGTGACTTGTAAACCATTCATCATGCTAAGTAGGTTTATTACAGAGAACAATTAGAAATGCTAACACAAAACCCATTTTGCTACTCTGAATAAGCTTCTGGACCCTCAAAACATACACTTCTACTGTAATTCAGCTACTGAACTAAGTAGCTCATTGGCCAGTTTTTCAGCGACAAGGGTATGCAAAATTCAGACGGTACCTTGATAATTTAATCCCAGGTCTAACTCCATGACGATTAAGTTTGGACAAATACTTTGTGACGAGACCGTTTCACAAATCATGGTTTTAATCCATAAACTCACGTTGAAGAGGTAACAAGGTGATTAGGTCAACCATCAAAATCATGTTCCTTAAACACCATTCCATTGGGTTACTTAAGGTAATGTTTGCAAACTCTGGCTAAGCCATAACCTTGATCATGTAACAGTCTATCCGCACTGTGTTTTCCCAGCTAAGTCCGGTAAGCTGCTGTGACACACATTCTCAAAAAATCCTTCCCCTAGACAAGAGCGGTGCGTCAAAACTATCGCCCTGTGTCAATATTAGCTGCGTGTCTATGGAGAAAATAGTGAGTGCCCAGATAAAAAGGATCATCTTTGTCTCCAATGACTTAAATGCAAGTTTCAGATCACTTATCAAGAACGACACAGCACTGAACGGCACTTCTGCGTGTTTAAGACCGAAATCCTCAATGCAATTCACAACGTAAGGCAGTCATGCTGTTGTGCTGTTAGATCTTTCTGCAGCTTTTGATACTGTGTGGACAATGGCCATTCCTTTTGGATATGTTACGTGATACTTTTGCAAATTCAAGTACTGGTACTGCCCTACAGTGGATTCGGTCTTAGCCTTGCATAAAAACCGCTCTTTTCGTGTGCGCATTGGGTGCAATTTCCAACAAGCATAATCTTCACTCATCTCCCTTTCGGTCTTCTTCAGGTTTGTGTCGTTCCTCTCTTTTCATAATGTACACATACTGAATCGCATCAATCATCCGGAATCACAATATTGCTTACCACATTGGGTTAAATGCTGATATGTTCAGCTCTATTTGACATTTTGATCCTAAGATTGATAGTGATGCCAAACAGCTGTCAGACATACTGTCTCTTTGTATTGATGAAATCAGTGAAGTGGATGCGCTGTAAACAAACTCAAATTGAATGATGAAAAGACAGAATTTTTCATCGCATGTTCATCCTAATACACAAGTCGCCTCAAAGACATTACCATCAAGGTCGGGACAGTGGATGTTCCCGAGTCCTCGGCAATTAGAACCTTGGTGTCGTGTTTTGATCGACAATGTTATGACGAACATGTAAAGTCATCATTAAGTCTGTTAACTTTCACCTTCGAATATTTACCGGATCCACGCCGCTTTATAATCACATTTGAGAGTTGTCATCATCGTCGTCCCATTTCAGTGATTTTATCTCGCATTGACGATCCAATTCCCTTTGTATGGAATGTCGGGCCAGAGATCGGAGTAAACTTCAGATTGCAGAATATATCAGCATGCTGGTGTCGATCTATAGAAGGAAACCAGCCACACCACTCCTTAAGAGCTCCATTGGCTATCCATTAGTGGGCGCGTTGTCTTTAAGCTTATGCTTCTTACTTACACAAGGGCATTTTCCGGACATTGCCATCTTACTTGTTCGAATACCTCTCTTTGTAGATTCCTGGCCGGCCAGGATTGCGTTCTGTAGATGACAAGACGCTCCTCACGGTTTCCCGCACGAAAAGGTCAGTGGGTGCCAGGGCTTTCAGCAATGCGGCCCCTAGCCTATGGAACTCTTTCCTATCTCTGTTCCCCACTCCAAGTCCATTGTTACTTTTAAGCAAAGCTCTAAATTTCATTATTTCCTAAGAGTTTATCGTGTGTGATCTTAAAATGTGTTGTTTGTTATTGCCTTCACTGATTTGAATTATGCAGCTGTTTTCCTTTTTTGTATGTTATAGTTTGATGTTAAGTACTTCTCTCATAGTAATACAACGGTATTGTAAAAGATGAACCATGTTTAGGCTAAATAGTAAATACTATCTATTTTGTAAAGCGCTTTGCCCTTGTTTTGAGAAGGCGCAAAATCAAATGCCGTTTGTATTCATATAAATTAGAAAATAACACGAAAGGCCCACGGTAACCAGGTTCCTTAATATGGCCCTAAACTAATACTTTGCATTGAATTCTCCAAGAAGTAATATACATTATTTTGTGCATTATAAGGGTTTGGCTAATATTGATTATTGCAATTTTTCTCAAATTTATGGTGTGTATCTTGTTTTCATATCCACCTCTCATATAAAATCCATGCCAATTGGTCGAAATAATTGTGTTATGGTAATCGCAATAATTGCTCTGGCAGCATTTTTTAGCCCGTCACTGCTAAACTGTAAGTTTATGTGACAATATTTTAAGCGTTTTGATCACTGTCATAATGTGATCACAGATGCATGTCTGTCCGCTGTATGAAAATACCCTTGTACAGTGAGCCCATGAAAGTGATTCCTACTCCACAGAAGAAGAAAGTTCCCCAGAGATTCCAAAATGACCAGGTTCGAATCACCTCCTTTGGTGTAATTAAGACCAGTTGATTTGCTATCCACTGTTTGTGATACATTGCCCCAGGTGATTGTGGAATTTGTCCTCACTTTACTAAGTAATAACTTCTCTTCGTTCTCTGAAATAGATTTTAATAGAACGATTACATAGTGTACCTAAACAAATGAATGGTATTTCACAATGTTGTTTTGATTGATTGACTTTTTCAGCATACTGACTTTTATTTACCTCTAAATACCTCCCTCCTGCCATAAATAACGCATTTCTTTACCATCACCTACCTCGTACGATAGCCCATTGTTCTGCTGGTGGTTCCGAAAGTAAGAACGTCCCCAAAATTAGTAAAGTAGCGTAAATACAACCAAGAAGCAGCAAAGATGAAGGGACATTATCTAAAACACTCTCGTCATCAAAATATCTTAAGAAGGTAGGAAGAAAAAAGAAAACAAAACAAGTAAACAAAAAAAAAAAAAAAACAAAGAAAAACTTGATTACTAATGATAACACTAGATATGATCGGACGAAACAAATTGTTGACGTATTCACATCTAGTTGACTTTGTATGACTTTTTAAAATGCATTTGTGCAAGTGGCATCAAATGTAAAAGAAAAAGGAAAAAAATGTACTACTTTTTGTATGATTTTTGAAAGTATTTTGCATCAGACCGGAAGTAACATTGAATGACCCCTTAACGACTTCCAGTGATGACGACAGAGGACATACCTAAACCATATACTTGAGTCAAAATATAAGAATGCCTCCTTAATGGGACCACGTGACCTTTGACGCCAATCTGAGTACACCATATGGGGTACACCAGTGGTCCTTCTGACCAAGTCTGATATAAAGTTGGTTGGACAGAGCGTGATACACAAAAATATTGATTAAACTATGAGTTCTTAAACTCATAGGGAGACCAATATCTTTGTGTATCATGCAAAAGAATCCATTCAATTTTATCTTTATTATGCTTTGAGAATCTGACTTGAAAAGTAACTTATGAACTGGTGAAGACTTGCCTTCCGAATTACCTTCCAGCAAGTCAGCAAGCCAATTTCAAAGTCAGCATTCTCTCCTTTTGGATTCTATCTAAATACTGTCGAAAGATCGAAATTCTCCGAGTTGCAGCACTGTCGCTACTGTTGATTAATTCTTGAAGCTGGTCCTCATTTATGGTCTGAAATCCAGAATTTCCAGTGTTGGCCGCCATGCCTTTCGCTTGTATGGTTGCGTCTGCTAATCGATTGATTTGACCCGATATTGACCCGTGCTAATTGAAGTATTAGTTTCGACTACCTCATGCAACCGCTACATACGATGTCTACACGCTGTGGCGATCATTGTGAAACCCGTAGACAACAACGCTGTAATCTGATGCAGAGACGTCAATTTTTAGGTGACATTGGATGCCAATATCAATTTGAGATTCCAACAGATGACGGACACTTAACATTATTTGGGTTTTTTTGGTCACCATATGTTGAAAATGTGGTCATTTTGTCATTTTACTCTTGGTGGTATTGTGTATTAATTTCCTCTGTGAGAGATTTAAAAGAAACACGTTCAAAGACAAATGCTAATTAAAATTATTTGATTTTTTTCCATAGACTACTCTGTGTAGGAGAGTTATCTCATTTTAAGCTACCGATTTGACAGTGTATATTATGTCAACAAATACCTTATTTTCAACAAAAATATTAAAAATATAATACAGAAAGCTGTATTAAAGTATAATGACTTCATTCTTTAAAGAAATCTGAAAACCCGTATTCAAAAGTAAATATTAATAAATTCATAATAAAGGTATGTTCAATTCCTGACAATGACTCAGCTCCTTCATTTGACTTACTTTTCATTTGGATGTCCTGGAAGTGAAGCATTTGGAGACCGATTAGTGGGGTTGATGTAAGCTGTCTGGATTTCGTCAAAGATTAATGCTCCTCCTCCAAGACCAGCAACTATGATGCCATTTACCAAACCCTTTTTATCAGGTAACCACTGAGGGTAAATATAAAATATTGTTATTTAATTGTATTTTAATAATTACTGCATCCTTATGTTAACCAAAGGGAGATGGCCTTATAGGACCAATTAACTTTGATTAATAAAGATGAAACTTTAACAGCGCTTAAAGGAATCTATTGCACCCTAAATGAGGCTTGTATACCGATATTAAAACTGGTATTTGAAAAAAGAATTAAAAGGGCGGGTCAAAATAATAGACAATTGGAAACCCCTGTAAATTAGCTGTTCTTTGTTGAAATGGGCAATAAGACACGACAATGCAGAAAATGTATTTTGGAGAACAAACAAACAAACAATCACACAAACAAAAGGGGTGGAAAAGATCATGTTCACGGAATACCAAATATGGAAAGACGTGAAGATTTTACTACAGGCTGGTGAAAGTCTGCTAAAATGTCAGGTTTTGTTTCTTTGCTTATCGTATTGCAACAACACTTCTGAAAATCGCGGAGCTGGTATATTAAAAATATTCGATATGAATATAGTATTAGAAACCGCTACTCTCACTCTTTTCACGCCAACATGGATAATATATTCCTTTAGATGCTAAGTTATTTACGCCTTCGTATGCTTATGTTATTCACGCCTTCCAAAATAAAACCTCCGAAGTATATTTGAAACCATGTTACACAGACAATGAACTGACTATGAGGCTTCTATTAACCAATTTGTTCAACGATATTCACACATTTCTTACGTACTTGAACTCTAATAAAATATATCGACATTACACAATCACAGAGAAAAGATGCATTGACTATTCATATATTTGCATTAAAGCAATAACTGTACATTTTTTTAAGAGCGCCCCCAATTTTCAAAATTTGATATCTTTGCACAGTTATGTTGGTATTTGTCTAGGAAACTACACCTGCGAACAAGAATGCTCAAAAATACGTTTTTATCATAAAAATAAACGATTTTGTAATTAGAATTGGGATTCCAAATTGTACTTAACGGCAGAGTTGGAAATGCTAAGTTTTTATGTCCGTCCATGATGAAATATAGTGCCACCTCAAGAAAATTACCTCTAGTTGACATTGCCTGAACCAATAAAACAACTAATGGATGAGCATAAACCGCCATGGCGCTATTTCCCGGCTATTTTATATTGGAAGGCCATTGAATCATTATCGGAGATCTCCGATATTAATTATTCTAATTACAAAATCCCTTCGTTTGCGACGCAGAGACATTTTCGAGTTTAACCATTCACAGGTATAGTTTACCAGACAGGTACCAATGCAACCATGTAAAAATCTCATTTTTTTGAAAAATTGGGGCGCTCTTCAAAAAAATGTGCTATTATTGCTTTAACAATTACTATCAATTATTTCAGTTCATGAGTAAATGAGTAGTATTGGGTAATTAAATTTCATTAACATTTGAATAGCAAATGAATACCGCAAGGATACCTCAAGTAATAAGCATGCCCTAATGTGTAAGGTTGCTCTCTTAGGTGCTTCATTCACATGAAGCATAATCCATTAAAATATGGTACCAAAACCAGAGGAGCTATTCTAAAATCCCTAGTAAAATATATCAGATACATTGGTGCATTGCGACACGGCATATACTTTTAAAAGTGTATAGTTGTTTTGGGAATCAACACTGTATCAAAAATGCCAGTATTTATATAGCGCTTATACAATTAAGTCTCAAAGCGCTTTACATTTATTCCGCTGTCACTAGGATAAATCACATTTTTCACATATTGAAAATTCGGCAGCCAATTATAACGGCGCACAGAAGGACTACCCCTAACAGCTCCCCATTCACACCTGTGTGAAGTGAGACAAGCGAGATAAGTGTCTTACCCAAGGACACAACATGTTGGTCACGGCGTGGCTCGAACTCATAAACTAATGATCATGAATCCTGCGCTTTCCCATTTGATACCATAATAATTATAGTCCATAAACATAAAATCAACATAGTGTGTGGTTCAGTGCACCCAATCAGTGATTAATTTTCCCATATATCCACCTTGAAGGGGAGAGGTCTCCTTACTAAGATCGTATATTTCCGCCCTCGAAAAGCTACACGGTAGCGTGTACTGCTCATTTTAAAATGGCCACCAGCGTTTTATTGCCAGTAAAGCCATTATACAATTTCATTATATAAAGAAAGGCCAGGACTAAAAGAAATCAAATTTTGCCTCCGCGAAAGGGGGCTTAAACCTCGTCTACCGAAGGGGGAGGGGGCTTGTGGTACTCATTTTGGTATCAATGAAAGGAGAACACCCCCTTCAGGTTTTTCCCCGTCTTGCTAAAACCCCCTTTTTTGGTGCCAAATTATTTAATGTAATTGTCAATTGGCATGTTCGCTACTTTTCATCCAAAAACAAACACCCACCGGGGTATAGGTAAGATACAGGGGATCCCAAGTGATGGATGGGGGGGGGGGTGCCCCCCTTCGGGAGAGAAGTACCAACATGCCTAACACAACACAGAACATCACAGACACTTGATTTCGGTACCAATAGATAGCTATGGTCCCTCCTCTTTTCATTGATACCAAAATGAGTACCAACATGCCTAGCATTACATCACAATGACGTCATAAAGTTCGCATGTCACAAAACCTGCCAATTTCCATAGACACACACTGTGAAAAATTCAATTTTTCGCCAAAAAGGTTAGGAAATCAGATTTTTCATGCGGTTTTTTGACTCTAACTTGATGATACTGCAATAGTTATAAATAATGACAGCAGTTTAGAGCTTTTGTTCTTAATACCTGCATTGCACAAAACTAGAGGGCGCTGCAGCCCCATGACATTCCTGCACAAGCATTAGTCCATAGGTGATAACCAAGACAGAGAAAGATGACTGGATTGTAGATATGACAAGCTGACACCAGAATGTAAGAGAACAATAAACATAACAACCTGTGCCTAAAATACTAACTCCGAATGTCCACGTATATATGGACACAAACAACTAACCTATCGCAAAAAACAAACAAACAGATAACAAACAAAACAAACAACAAACAAACAACAAACAAACAACAAAACAAACAAAACAAACAAACAAACATGCCTAAATTGTATTCAGTGAAAAAATCTGCATTTGAAATGATTTCACCTGGAATTCTCAAATGTGCGTTTACTCTGATGTCAAAACGGCTGAATCAGAATATTCTTCACCACTCGAGAATAAGAATCCATCACAATGTTATACCCAAAAGTGCCCTCATACTTAAGAAACTCTTAGAATTCGATGTGTCCATATCAAAAAAGTCTACTAAGCCGTTTTATGAGCGGATTGTCATATACATGGTGAGATGAAATGTTTGGTGGTGGGTGCGGCTGCGCAATGAGGGAAGTCTCTCAGACATTTCCTTTTTTATTTTTTTTTTTATTTCGATTTTCGCTTTTTCCTTATTTTTCCATGGGTACGTGCGCGCGCGTGATCCACATCTCATTCCCAACGACGGGTACACAGAATTTGGATTTGGGTCTTCTTGCATTATAGTGCAGACGACAAAAAGCGAAGATTTGGGGATTATTTTGAATTTGATGATTTCGCTCAAAAACAACGATAACAAACAAAACAAACAAAACAAACAACAAACAAAACAAACAAAACAAAACAAAACAAAACAAACATGCAAGCAGCATATAAATTGTTCCCATTCTCATCCTTTTTACGTGAATATCATTCTAAATGCATCCAAGAACCTTTCTAAGGTATCTGCCCAGTCACATAACGGCGTATGTGACATTTTTGATATTTTTTTGTGAATTTGAGATATTTAGTAGGTAGATATCACTCTTTAAAATGACCATTTTTAATCGGCTGTGCGGCTGTCGTCTGACTAGACCAGCATAAAGTCGGTCACAAAAGTAAAAAAACGAATACAATTCTGTAGTGTCCTAAAATATATAATGAGTCTTGTTGAGCGGGAAAATGGCGAATGAATTAGAAAAATGGGCCTAATGGTGGTTTAAATTACTTTAACTGTCACTTGAGTGCTCACGTATGGTCTCATAAAGGGCCACAATTTGCCTTAATCCTCCGTATGTATGGGCAGCTGCATGTGTTTGCATGGCGTGTGTATGGTAGGCCAAAGGGGCCACAACGTGCACTAGCTACGCGCAGCTCTTTTTTTTTTTCGTTACGAGCAGCTATTTAGTCCAATCGGAATGTTTTTCTGATCACGTGATAGAGGTGAAAATCTCCGTAGGTCACGTGGAGGAACAACCTCGTGCATAAAATACACTAAATTATACTATTAATTACTAATACGAAGCTCTATGCCTATAGTGTAGGCCTATCTGCAAAGAGTAATTTGAGTGTTAAACTATGAAAAGGAATGAAAAGTTTCAGCACGAGAAGGTGTTTGTCAAGCCCCACAGCGTGATGTCAGAATTCAATCAACCCCCTAGTTAGTGAAAAAATACACGTAGGATTACATTTATCTTAACATACCCAATTAAATTACCATACGTTTGAAGTTACTGATATAATTTAATACTTATTCCATAATACGAGACGTGAACGCGCAACCATGCCAGTTTTGGCTTTTTAACATTTTACCAACTAAAGGCCTGCAATAATGGCGAGCTTGGGCCGCCAAGCGCCACTTCTCGACACGGATACCCGCGCAGTAGTCGTCGAGCTATATACAGAGAACAGGCCGACAGCTCCCGACCCCGTGATAGTGACGCTGGGGGGGGGGGGGGCGGCACATAAGCGTGCTTGCTACGACAAGGGTTATGGAGTGACAAGGTTGAGCTGTTTGATTGAGGCTACGGAGTCAAATTGTGACTGACGGTACGCTAAGGAGTCATAATAGCTTCAGATTGTGACTAACGGTATATAAGCGGAGCATGAAACACGAGAAGGCCGGCCAATATATAAATTGAGGAGATTGAGAGTTAGCCGTCCATGATTGTTAATTTTTTGCAGAAGATAATGAAAGTCCGTAGCTAAACCATGCAGAATATATATATTCACACATAGTGGAACAATTAAGGATATAATACTCTCCTATCGCGTGCAGCTTTGTACTAGTAATATAATAATGTCGTTTATATTTTATTGCACGAGGTTTTTCCTCCGGACTCTACGTACAGCTTGTAAGTCTATCACGTGAGTGCAAAAACGAATTCGATTAGATAAATAGCTGCACGTAACGAAAAATTAGCTGCGCGTAGCTAGCTGCATGTTGTGGCCCCTTTGGCCTACCATACGTGTGTATACAATGCATATCGTCCCAAAATTACTTACTATGAAAAAAATGATAGCATTAAAATAGTACTTTAGTTTTTGTTCTGTCACCCGCCACTGAACAACAAGGGAAACAAACAAACAAACAAACAAACAAACGTAGACTGCGTGTGTACACTTACCTTATTAAGCCCCCACCAATCAGGACGGTAAGCCTGCATCCCAGCTTGGCAAGGATCACGCCACCAAGCGGCGCGAGTAGACCTAAAACACCAGCATTAACGGCAAATATTATTGCAGTGTCCTACAAAACACCAAGAACATGATAGTAGTGTGTGCGCTAAGATTTCCGAAGCAAGCAACACAAACAAACAATATAAGACGTTGACGTAAGTGTCAGGGGCGTACCGTGACGATTGACTCAGGGGAAGCAAATTCCCAAGTCGCCCGGTGGCCTGATCCAACAAGTGCTAAATTAGCCCTTACAATATAGTAGATTAAACGTTTTAGGTCAGTCCATTATTTTAATGGCCACAGGTAAAAAAGTTTATGATACTCATACAATGTATAGTAATGTAGCTAATAAATAAATGTTGACTTAAAATACATTGTTGCACATCTAAGATAGCTTGGATGTTCAATTGAAGTATCAGGATGAAAACGCCAGCAAATATTTCATTAGACGTTGTTATTTTAACATGACTTAGCTTTGACACTGCAAAATATCATTCCTTATCATAGTTTTGGAGAATATTGCATTCTTATATCAATGCACACATAGCAAAACTAAGTTTTATTTGCGCATCAAAATAGGCCAAACTTGTATAAGATCACAGTGTAACTTGTCAATAAATAATTCATTTTGTGTGTACTACTAACTAGCCAATCAACAAGCTTTAGAACAGACACGCCCCCACTGAATGCAATGTACTTATATTTTTAGGCATGATAGAAAGCCTATTTGGAAACCAAATTTATGAAAAAGTGTTGACTTTTATTAAAACCACTTTGACTTTTTCTGCATGTTAAATAGTTGTACTACATAGTAGTACAATTCATATATGCTGACCTTCTCCTGGTTAGGCCGACAAAATATCACTTCCTGTTTGTGAATAAATGCAGAGTTTGATTTTACCACCCTGTGTGTTCCCAGTAACAAGCATGGGTTGTGTATTTGCTTTGCTATTGTTAGTGAAAAGCTATGAATAGGCCATGTTTAAACAGCGTGACGCATTGTTGATTTTGTAGTACCCGGTAATATAAGGTCAAGAAGGTGAATTGACCTATGCTGTCTTTATTCATATGTCATGCTTTTTAAGAAAAGAAATAACATTTATAATTTTATAGCTTATAATATTCTGCTTGTGAAAAAATGTTATAGGCCTTCAATAAATATTTAAGTACTAGTATTACAAATTCTTAGTAAATTTTGATAGGTTTTAGTTTCATTTTTGAGAAACAGTAGTGTACGAGGTTGTGCTTACACAGGGCAATTATTTATTGATAGTACACTGCCAAGTTACACTGTGTAAGAGATTAGCACAAAGCGTATTTGACATCCCGGCCAACCATGGCAGCCTTCTATCATTAACAGACCATTGGAGAACTGAATGCATCAGTTTCCAGTAAACCGAATCTGAAAAGTAACTTTGTACCTTGGACTCAATACGTTTCGTAATGGCAACAAAGGCCTAGTCTCCACATGGTCGGGCAGCCAAACCCTTATCAATATCACCCCATGGAAATATGCATGAAGTCTCACTTAATTTGAAATCTACTATAATAATGTGAAAGCGATGTACATATATCGGTTCGAAAGTAATGCATGCCAATATCCATCTCTCAACACCAGCAGCGTACCCAGGATCGGCAAAGCGGGGGAGCGAAGCAGAGTTATCTTACTGCGGGTTATCAACCAACATGTTATACTGGTTCTCGTAACTATTCACCCAAGCAGGCTTATCATACAGGGCGTCCCAGAACAAAAAATAATCCTGAACAACGGTTAATTGGGTGAAACTTTCTACTGTATGACTATAAAAATATTTTACTATAACGTAGAAATAGTAAGCTTTCAAATGACCCGTAGTCGTATTTCCCCATTCATTTCTCATTGACACCATATTGCTTTTGAAAATGGCATGCCAAAACTCGATTGTGATATTCAGAAGGCTGTTTGTGTATATGTGAAATGCTTATTTTGTTCTTATATCTCGCAACAGGTGGAAAGTTTAATTGCCAGATTAACTTTTTATTATCATTGTTAGGTTATACATTCCTCTTATAGTAGGAAATAGTGACCGCTCATGTATAAAATAGGCCCTGAAAGAATACCCCTGGTCGAAACGTTAGAGCTGTTCATGTGCTCTTTCGTAACGTTAATCGGAATGTTTAATTTATTGAGCTTATATGCAGTTTCATGTCTTTAACTATGTGATTCAGGAATTGAAAATATTCAAAATGGTTTTAGTCTGGGGGAAAAGAGATTTTCTTTAATCACATTTTTACGGTGGTTGTCAATGGGCAATTATTTGGTACTGTTTCCCCTTGAAACTTCATCGTACAAATGACATTTTGTCATCAACCTTAGCACGATGCCCTTCAGAGAAGCAAACTCCTAAACCAGGGCTATTGTGATCGATGTCAGAGAGGCGCGAGATTTCAGCATCAGTTCACAAGGTTCTTTTTTTTTTATGATTTGGTGTGGGGTTAGTATTACCCACTTTATTTCGAAATGTTATTTGTCTCTAGGCCAAGCACGACTCCGTGATCTTCATTTATTTTTTTTTTAGTTTGCTTTCCTATTGTCTAAACGGTGAATCACTTATTAACCATTTATATATGATACAACACATATCATGGAATATACGTAATTTAAGCCAGCCTTAAACTGAAATGAATCAAGCTGAAGGGCCTTCCCAAGTTTTTTTGTTACTACAACTACAAACAAACCCGCTATTGTGTTGGAGTTATACAATGATTATTTGTAACTACAATTTATATTAATGCTTGACTTTTAATATCAACCCAAGGCTAAAGCGATGCCCATAGACTTAGGGGGTGGGCTAGGTTTTTTTCAATCCCGACATTCGACTGCAATTTTCTTTACTTTACCAATATATTACTTTATACATTTGCATTCATATTGTAAGCCCTTGTGAAAAGTTTTTGAAAATGGTAATTAATTTACTTAGTTTGATCTTGTTGCCATGGTACCTGAACAGGGCCTCTGATGGCTAAATATGGGAACAAATGTAACTGCTTAACGGTACTTGCCATTTAACACATACTTGGGTAGAGGTTGCATGGGTATACTTGCGCAGAAAACCTTAAGCCGGATTTTTTGATATGGTTCCATGGCAACCAAGAGCTTGACCATTAGGAACTTCCTGCCATAATTCAAAAGGTTTCATAGCCCTTTGGATTCTTGATATATATCGGCGAAAGACCGGGTTCGAGACGTGTATTTTTTCTTATTTATTTCATTCAATGCTCGCCATTTTTTTTTTCGAGTTTTTAAATAATATTTCCCTCTAATCACCCTCTCTCTCGGGTTATCATTTACTTGCTGCTCCTCGCGTACAATTGAATTTGAGTTTCGCATCGTACATAGATTCTGCTCTCTAGAATCATGTATAATAGGTCATCTCTTAAATACATTTTTTGCAAAAATAATTCTTTTGGTTTTAATTTCTTTACTATCAAACACAAGGACAGATACCAATTACCAACCTGCAGTCACAAAGAGATCAAACGATTTCAGACCCTTTATTGTCTTGGGCGGCTATATTGAGTGGTTACAGTCTAAAACCTACAACTTTTTTAATGGACCACAGATGGTTGCTTAGGTGGCCATTTGGAATTTTTGCGTTTCTACAAGAATGCACACGGTTTCTCATTTGGCAACCCCTCAGCTCCCGATCAGCATAAAAAAGTGGTCGCGAAACCGTTAAAAAACATTATATATCTAATAACACAAGGTCGATATCAGTTAAAGGAAAAATGTCAAGATGTTTGTCAAAGCTCAGTTTGACTTCATTCATAAAATATATGTACATACACATCACGAATTCCCGAAAAATAACACAATTTGATGTAAAACTTAACAAAATAGAGGCATTTTTAATTTTGCTTTTTTGACATAACGAAGAAAACGGGCGGATTTTCGCCACGGCTTCATTGATCCAAAGCGCCCATCTGCTCTCCTCGTGACTTCAAAGTGATGACCAAAAATCGTGTTGACTCGAATTGTTATTGCTGAAACAGTAATAATTGATGGATTATGAAAGTAATAATAAATTAGAAAATAAGTTACAGAATGACATATTTTGTTTCATTTCGTTGTGTTTAAAAAAAAAATATTATTAAGTGGCAACAACTGCGATATGATGGTCACGACGACGTAAATTATGGATGGTCCTCACTTTGCCGTCACCATTATTTGCCTGCGATGTGGATTTGTCGGAACCGTTTTCGAGTAAGCTATTGGGCATGGGGTAAAATAAAAGGGCAAAATACTCAACAAATGGGTGGCAACAATTTTCAACTTATTTTTGATTTATATGTAATCTACGTTACTTAAGCTTTCCATCCATACCAAGTTTTCCAAATATTCAGAATCATGACATTTCCTTTAACAATGTACATGTACGCCAATCGGAAACATATTGGAAGTAGTGGCAACAATCATTGTATTTGTGAACGGTGGGGAAATTGTGTGAGGGTCATGTACTTCTCAGTTTTGAAGAGGCCTTTAAAAAATTCTCATATTTACTAGACCTTGCTACCACCTTCAATATCCAAAATTCAGAATTATCAGTCAGGATGTTGTCGAGGACAAACACGTGAAAAATTTACAACATTAAAACACGTGATTCCACAAAATAAATTATAACCCCATTATAACTAAAATCTATATATAATAGAGAGAGAACATTTAGGTCCGGGTCCGGCCATGACCGGCATAGCGGGCACGGCTCCGACGGCTGTGTGCAATTACCTTTGTCTCATCATAGTCTTCTTCTTGATTATGATGCAGCAGCCTAAATATGTTGTAGACGGCGGAGCCAGCTTCACTGTTGATTGGTTTGGGGGTTGAGAAGTCTACATGGTCCCACTGGTGGACAAAGGTAGGGCACTCATTGAGAATATTATCCACAGTCTGTGATGGAGCACCCCATTGGCAGGCTGGAGATGGACGCCGCCCCCATCGGTGCATGTTGCTGTTGACCGACTCCTTTGCGAATCCGGTTTAAGTGACCCATTCCTTGCGTGGAATTGCTACCAATGTGGTAGTTCTGTCCTAGGTGTATAGTAAGTTGGTCTGGTCTTGAAGTACTAGCCAGTCTGTAGTCCATCGTCTGTAAGAATGTGAAATGGGGAGGCTGGAAGAGTTTAGCACGTGGTCGACATGAAATGTCGACGAAAGCAGAGTCTCTGTCTGCTGAGCTGGTGTGATTCTTTGACAGTAAGCATGTTATGCAAGCAGGGGGCTTGTTGTCCGCAGAGAGCCTTATTCACAGAACCAGTTTGTGCGTGTGGTGTTCTCATCCGAAGCACTGCAGGCAATGCCTGAAAGCACCGGTAGAAACTCTGATATCAGATGGAGATGGGACGGAGGCAACCATTAATGGTTCTCAAGGTCTCGTCGTTGAGTACTCTTTCCCAGCTCTTGTGAGAGCTGTTGCACCATGGTGGGGCGGCAATTCATCAGCGCTGTAGAACCAGAGGTACTCCATGAGGATCCAGCCAGTCGGCACAGGAGGTTATTCCTCGAGGATACCTTGGCGCATGCGGACTCGAGGTGCTGCCGGTAAGTAAATTGCCGGTCAAGCTTCACTCCCAGATAGGTTGGTGCAGGATTGTATGGCGGAGGCGCTCCATTGAGGTTGATTTGAAGCCTGAGATGAGCCTCTTTGGTATTGAGATGGAAGGCAGTAGCGGTGGTCTTGGCTTCGCTCAGCTTCAGTTTCCAGGTCTTGATATATGCTGCAAGTAGGACCATATCTGCATTAAGTGTACTTTTTACTTCTGTCCAGCTGCTGTCCGAGTGGAGAAGGGCAAGATCGTTGGCGTAGTCATATTGTCTAGATGTTGTTTGAGGTAAATCGCTGATATACAAGTTGAACAGCATGGGAGCCAGTATAGATCCTTGTGGTACTCCGTTCCTCAGACGACGCAGACGGCTACTCTGCCCATCAATGGTCTTGAGAATAAAGCTACGGTTTACAAGCATGTTACATATGAATTGTACAAGGTGACGATCCGGGGTGGTCTTGAGAATTCAGAGTCTTACCTGGTATCTGATATTGGCCGGCTTTGATCGCTCACGAATGTACGATGTTAAATATGGCGACATATTTCCTGTTTATAGACAAATACATAAAGGAATCATAACGAATAATTCATGTAGTAGTGGAGTAGTATATTTTTATTTTCTATTAATGTTTAAAAAGTTGTACCTTTGTATTCATATATGTTGACAAGAATTGAATTTCGTCCCTGATTATTTGCACACCTTGAGTTCAAATCATTTGTTTTTATTGTAACCTATACAATGACAAAGAATTTCCCTCCTGTCCATAAAACACACAAATGGTTATACGTGCGTCCGTTGAGAACACTTGCGGTCCAGGTGATAGTATATAGACCCATGGTATGAAGGTTGTTGGTTCGAGTGGGTTGGATGATATTAACGGGCCTGTGCCAAATACGGCGCGTCACGGCGCATCACGTAAATCATCAGGTAGGGAGAATTGGGATCAAGTGTCAGCAAGAGTGTGTATAACAACATGTGCTCACCGGATTCCAATCGATATTCTCCCTAAATTGTGATAACTCTAAATTTCGCGCCAAAAAAGTCGTGCTTACGATATGTAGGGAGAATAAGAAACTTATCAATCGACATTTGCTTATCAAAAGCTCGTCGCCCTTCAAACGCTATTACACGAAATACCATTGGCCATAATAAAGCCGAGCTAAGAATTGCAACATATATTAAACTTTTATCGATTAGCAATCGGATGGTTATCATAGATCGTGTAGGAAAGGCCGGAAAACAATCGGAGAAAAACGTCTTTTAACAGGTTTGTGCCGAATACTCACGGCGCGTCACGGGGCGTTATGTAAATCATTGGGTAGGGAAAATTCAGTTCGGGATCTCCGTGTTGTAGAAACATGAGTTCCAGGTGATTATGCACAAATCAAATGCAATCCCGGCCCTACTCCCAATGAACGTGAGTCTGTCCATACCACAGACTCACAAAAACAGTAACTGGAAACTGCTTCAACCACATCACTGTTTACAAACATAACTTTGACATCATTTTCCCCGGTAAATAAATCCTGCTCCACACAAATCCATGCGATAACCATGGGCATGATGACGCAAATTGGGCGACAAAGCCTCTTTTATTTTACCCGCGTTAGGATTTTAACATCGCACAATCTTTCTTTAAATTAAACTGACGCTTTCCTAAACTAATATTTTGCCTGAGCTAGTAACTTAACACTATGCACCACATATCTTTCTTGAGACTGGCGCTTTTATTCAAGCATGATTTTAAGTTCAAGTGCATTTTAAAATAATAGTTTACCTTTGTTAGATTTTTAATACCACATGAAACTGACGCTTTTCTAAAATGATATCTTGCTTGTGCTAAGACTTTAACACCACATAATACTATTTTTTTTAAACTGACACTTTTCTTAACTAATAATTTTGAATGTGCAAGAAACTTAACACCATACTCTCTTTCTTGAAACTGACGCTTTTATTAACTAATATTTTGCCTGTGCTTGGAACTTAACACCACACAATACTATCGTTTGTGAAACTGACGATTTTTTGCAAGTGTGATTTTAAGTTCAAGCGCATTCTAAAATAATATTTTACCTGTTCTAGGATTTTACCTGTTCTAAACTAATATTTTGCCTGTGCTAGGAACTTAACACAATGCTATATAATGCTATATTTCTAGAAACTGACACCTTCTTTCAAGCGTGATTTTAAGTTAAAGCTTCGCCGCCACACGGCCTGACCCCGGTGTATGACCACCGCAGTTCAATGCACCATACCAGCACACGATCACCCGGCACATGTATATAGCACGATACGCTGCAATGTGTGTCCGTATATTCCCGGGAAGTTTCCCTCAACGGTTCGCCTGATTCGCCAAGTATGTACTAAAAAAAAAAAAAAAAAAAAATTTTGCCTGTGCTTGGAACTTAACACCACACAATACTATCGTTTGTGAAACTGACGATTTTTTGCAAGTGTGATTTTAAGTTCAAGCGCATTCTAAAATAATATTTTACCTGTTCTAGGATTTTAACGCCTCATGCTCATAATAACTCTCTTCCTTGAAACTGGCGCTTTTCCTAAAAATAATTTTTTGCTCGGGCTAGGATTTTAACACCAAAGAATACTCTCTTTCTAGAAACTAACGCTTTTCTAAACTAATATTTTGCCTGTGCTAGGAACTTAACACAATGCTATATAATGCTATATTTCTAGAAACTGACACCTTCTTTCAAGCGTGATTTTAAGTTAAAGCTTCGCCGCCACACGGCCTGACCCCGGTGTATGACCACCGCAGTTCAATGCACCATACCAGCACACGATCACCCGGCACATGTATATAGCACGATACGCTGCAATGTGTGTCCGTATATTCCCGGGAAGTTTCCCTCAACGGTTCGCCTGATTCGCCAAGTATGTACTTTTGCGATAAAAAAAAAACACTTTATCGGCAGGCAGTCTGCATTCAGTAATATGTTTTCCTCTTTATAAAAATGGAATACTGTCCGATAAATAATGATTAAAATTTAAAAGCCCTATTTCATTGATTCTTAGTTGAATTCTAGAACTACATTTTTAAACTAGTAAAATAAGTTGTTAATTTTTTTTTGTTATTATTAAGCTTTATAATTCTTTTGCAATAAATATAATTCCTATGCTGTTTCGAAATGAACTGTTTTAAGCCTATTATAATTTTTAATAATAATTGTTATAATCTTAATGTCAAAATTAGTAAAATTCCCGCCTAGGCATTACGATTTATATTTTAAAATTAGATTTGTGATATAATTAACTACTATTTATAGGCCTACTAGACAAATTAACATAATATTACAAAATACATTTGTTATTAACACATAAAAACATTGCTCTCCATCTATCTACTTTACTATATTGGTGATATTATGTCGCAGGTTTACGTTATACCGTTCCAAACTAATAAGGTTGGCATAATGCTCCTCACAACTAAGCGCCGTACAATACGAATATTAGCAAAATTACAGTTTTAAAAAAAGTCATCAAAAGGATCAATTTGAAACGCCAATTCTTGGTGAATCTGAGTAGATTCTGACTAAAATTTAATTTTAATATTAAAGTAAGAATTAAAACCTCCTTGCTTTAACCATGCTTTAACTTTATTTCAATGAACCCTGCGCGAACATATTGAATGCCACGAGTCCGTGAAAAATTCACATTTTAATAGATGCATATTAAATTCTAGTATATTTGCTTAATGTAGAATGTTTGTATGATTAAAGTATAATTTTAATGATGGATTTCAATCCCTGTGCATCAGAATATGATCAGAAGAGCCTGAGAG
>JAMKCH010016889.1:0-24065 GCA_023653785.1 Ophioderma brevispina
CAGATGTCATGTGCATATCTGGATCATTACAAGGGTTGATATACAATTCAGAAGTGTTACGATATTCTATTAAGGACCAAGAGAAGTCACACAAGTGTTATTTTATTTTTTCTTTAAATCCATGGTTACATTGTTTTGCATCCTACCAAAATCTCCTTTTCTAGCACTGGCAGATTTCGCGATTGTGAATTGATATTTACACTCCTTTTCATGCAAAGACAAACGCCAGCCTTGGTATAGATAGGGTATGGGAATTGGTGGATAGCAACCACTCTTGTCTTTGGCAGACGAAGTACCAATAGTGTAACGTATGCAGATACTTGCTTTTTGAACATGGCTAAAGTCATACTCTTTCCATTGACACCAAAATGAGAACCATCACCTAGTGAGTCCGTTGAGCAGCAAAACTGTCAATTTCCATAGACGCATCACAGTGCAGAAAAGCCGAAAATTTAATTTTGAACAAAGATTTAGGAATATCAGATTTTCTTGCGGGTTTTTGGCTTTAAATTACTAGTTTTATATACACAGATACATGCAGATACCAACCATGATGTAAGTCAAGAGAGTGACCTTGCTGCAGATACAAATGAGCAGATTGATCAGTTGGATGATCATTCAATTTGGCCCAAAAGAAATTTGGCCATGAGCTTATCTCCTAGGTCAGTCACTAGACAAAGCTGTTTCAAAGTATCCTTTATTATGACAAAACCAGAATAAAACAAAAATATCAAGAGCCTAAAAGTCTTGACAATTGATTAATATTAGTTATTCAACTGGCTACGTCCTATGCAAATTTAATAAATTTCATTGCTGGCAAATATGATTTTTCATTAAAACTCGTTTTTCACAGATCTTTATGGAATATGGACATATAGAGGGCGCTATAACATACAAGTCATGATCTTTGTATGACTATATATGACAAGATTCTCGCAATGAATTTTCCGATTTTTGCTGTGGTGATAGTTTTGCACTCCCCCTAATTATATTGTCAAAATTCTGTAGCCACAGCTTAAAATTGTTCTTAAACAAAAGAGAGAATTTGCATGGGTAAAACAGCTGTGCTGGACAGGGAAATATCATCTCCATTCTCCTATCGTGAAGTCCCATCTGATTCTCATCTCATAGGATCTTTTCCTTTTACTCTATGGTAAGCAAATTCGATGCACATTGAATTTGATTTAAGGATTTTCGAATTAAGATTGCCAACAAGACCTTCCATAAAGCTTGTTACAAGTAGCATCAAATTATTATGACAAGTTGTATTACAAATTAAAATCAAGAGAAAGTGCAAAAATCAAGATTTTGGCAGAAAGAGCGTTACAGCATAAATGTCCAGGATACAACTTTCAGAGTAGGTGAAAGGTCTTGGTATTTCTGCGAGAGTAAGCAGGAAAGTTAGACTCAAAGTGACAGGGTCCCTAGAGAATTAAGTGGGAGAAGTCAATTATGAGATATACAATTCAGATAGGAGAACGAGTCACAAAGTCGACTGATAAGTGCATCAACAGGGGTACTGCATTAGACAATAGGCTAAGGCGTTACTGAGTAAGATTGTTACAGAACTAATACCAAATAAGAAGAGTTTAGAACATTGGACGTGACAGAAGAATAGAGCAAGCACAATCAGCTGTATTACAAACATTTTGCGTGATGAATATTTTGCCAACGGATTGTTATGGTCTTGGAAAGATGAGAATCCAGTGCAAACTTTGGATGTCGTGGTAATAAATATGAAAGAGTATTGCAAACCGTTTTGTAGACATTACAGAGACAATATTAGCAAGATTTCGAACCTGCCACAGTTGAATGCAGTGTATTGGTTAAACTTCTACCATCTGCGACCAAACCATCTATCATGTCTATAACTATAAGTCAAAAAATCATGTAGTATCATGTCTAGGTCATACAAAAAAACCATTAGAAGATTGTTAAATATAAAGCCAACGAGAAGACAAAGTGGAATTCAGTCAGTGTTGCTTAAACAGTAAGAATGAAAGATGATAGATCACCGCCTGCGATTAAAGGTGTTGGTTCCGATCTTCTTTGGACCCCTGAACTACTCGAGAAGTATTATGGATTTTGATATCAGATGAAAAGTCCTATTTTTCTCATGCAGTCCTGAAAATATTGAGCCCTCCAAATGTCCATTTCATTCCCAAGATATAAACAAAAAACCGCCGTTTTAATGGTTAACCATGAAAACGCAAGTTTGTTTCCACGGTACTTGATGGGGTTAATGTGCAAGTACTGGGCTCTATTCAAGTAGCAAACACGAAGACATGAATCGGAACAGACACATTTAAAGAAAAATTGTTCCACCACTAGCTTGAATTGCTAGACCAATGGTAAATCTAGCCATAAAACAAAAAAGGAGCCTAGTCAATTGGACTAAAAAATGTGAGAAAGCAACTAACAGTTAAAATAGACAAACTCAATACTGAACCAATACTAGTAACTCGATTTTTTAGCGCCACCCTTTAGTTATAAACACCCAGCTGGCATCCAGAAAACATGAACTGGCCCTCCGTGCATCTATAGTGATTGCTAAGAACATCTAATTGTGTATCCTTAACAGGAAAATAATGAATGCCTGATCCATAGTGTGGTCCGTAACAAGGTTAGGGTTAAAAAAAGGGGTATTTCAAATTCAGGCCACCATAAACAGGCCACAAAGCTCTCACGTGTTGAAAATACCAGAGAATCCAACTCAGAATTGATGAGAGCGTTTTTATGACGATATGGTAATTCAATTGTTGTAACCAGTGGCGGATTAAGAGTCAGCAGTGTCAGCAGCTGTTGACAGGGCCCCCCCTAAACTATTTATTGATCTCAGGCCCCACACCCCAAAAAAACAAACAAAAAACCCCCAACCCCCCCCCCAAAACACACAAAAAAAAAAAAACAAATATTAAAAGGAAAGGAAAAGGAAAACCAAATTACATCAGGATCAATATAGCATCAAATAGCAACAATTTAAGATTTAAGAGATTTTTCGTTATTATGAGGGGGTACTTCCCGGACACTCTGCCTAGTCACAATAAAGTGCGACATGGCGTCACTTTGCAACGCTAAAGGGCCCCTCCTTAAGCTGCTGTACAGGGCCCCTTTCATAAATATTTTAAGGAAAGGTTGTTAATCGGTTACGTGGTGGTGCTGAGTATACAAGTGTCAGGCTCTCATACCAAGTAGATAACCGATACACAAAAATCGGAACAAGCACCTTTAATGTAGCACAGACTTGTTATCACACAAAATACAGCAAATTTTTGCAGATGCTTTTTACAGACAACATTTAGCGAACAGATGCACAAAATTACACCCAAGAATCCGTTTGTGTAAAATTCATAGAAATTTATGTTCTAGTACGGTAAGTGGGGACCAAGTAACTTCAGAAATTTTAAGGATAGAAATCGTCTAGATTATACATTTTTGAATGCCACCACCCTAAGTGAAGATTTATATCTAGTCAATACCAACGTAACCTAAGCCAAGCAATTATGTATTTGTAATTACTTCTAGTCCAGAAGGGATATATTATAGATGAAAACCGCTAATTTGTTATTGAAAAGACGTTGCATTAACTCCAGAAATAAAAAAAAACCATCATAATAAAAAAAGTTACCTTCTCGTTCGATTAACCATCCTGTTGTGCGATTTGTAACTGCCTGTTTTTAAGCTTACGTTCGAACGCCTGTTACAGCATAAGCTCTCTTGTATGTCTGGCCAAAGGCAGCTTATTAGGCTCTTTTGAAGCTTACATGGGCAATGTTGCATTGATATACCCCCAATTTCCCAAAGTTTTTGGTATATATCAATCACTTCAGTTAAAAGCGGGAGATTATTAGATACACACGGCTTTGATTTTGAGCATTGTATCAGAAATACAAATACAATCAGACGATGAATTACTACAGGCGTCTCAAAGCTCGAAATGGCCACCAAGATTGCTGCAGGCCTCTAACGCTACGAAAGGATAGTAGAATCCACATATTATCTGACCAACGATTTGAAGCAGGCTCGCAAAGTTACGGAAAGGACGAAAGAAGTAGCAGGGATTGGTACAGGGATGAAAAAAGATCGGTTCTATTGACAATAGAGGGAAGAGGTAAAAACAGACAGCTAAGAATTCCATTCCCATGCTGACACAAAGAACACAGCTAGGATTGCAGGATTATTCGACTTGCCACAGACCTACAGTACTAAACATGCAAGGGATACCAGGAATTATCTGTATCTGAAATGTTCAGGTGTTGAACGCAGGTGCATGTATTGTGTTCTCCGCATGCTTGAATGATCTGGAGAAGACAGAACAAAAGTCCATTCAAGATAATTTCCTTCAATGTAAGGACCCTTTTAACAAGGCAGCAAAAATATGACGAATCAAGTCTATTACTGATGCAAAAGCTTCATTGGATTTTTGGTCTATGACCGTTTTTTTATTTTTTTTTAAATTGTGAGCACGAAAGCCGATGGTATATCGATCCCAGGCAAAACTACCATTTTGGAAATCGCAACAAGTATCCAGAAATACCTCGAGATGAAAGTGAAGTGCGTTTTACTACAGTTTCTTTCAGACTGTAGTTTTAAGCAGTTTTCAGATGATCTTGTTTCGAAAAAAAGAAGAGCATACGAAGGTGTGAATAAGCCCGTCCAGCAAGTAGATGTGATGAACACGGAAATGAAGAACTGTGGAAAGAAGGAAAAGCTTCTTGGTCATGATGAGGCAATAGAGCTTCTACATACCGTCATTTACTGAGAACATTTAACACGGACAAGTTTCTGTGGACACAGAAGTAGATGGGACAAAGAAATTGAAGAAAAAGAATGAAGTACCACCAAGTATCGAAGTACCATCAAGTATCATCAGTGATTAACAACGAGGGTAGTCTAAAGGCGTTCAAAACCAACCCAAAAGACTATTTCAGCTTATAAAAAGCAACCACTAACCAGCGGAGAGGTGGTTGTGAAAGCAAAATGGTATCCGGTATCACCGTCCAGTATCTAGTGAAAAGCCGATGGTATCGGTGGTCCAGGCTCCGTGCCCAGATAATACTATTTATGAAATCAACAGTACAAAACGTTTTCAGATGATTCTTGATGTTGAGATAAAAAAGGAGAACGCCATGAAGGTGTGAATAAGCTTGTCGAACAAGCAGAGTGATTGAACGAACTGTGGGAGAAAAAGCTTGGTCATGTGAGGGCAATGCAACTTCTACAGCGTCATTGACCTGGTTTGGTTTTGAACTTTGGGTTTAGGAAAATATAACATATGGACAAGTTACTGCGGACCCCAGGAAGTCGTGGGAACGTAGAGGGAACACAAAGAAATTAAAGACCATCAAGTATCGTCGGTGATTAACAACCAGGGTTGTCATGTCAAACAACCAACCAAAAGAACATTCCGCTAATGAAAATGAAAACAATTAACCCTAAGATATGCTTTATGGAAAGCATGGAAAGCAAAAAATGGTATCCGGTATCCAGTGAAAAGTCGATGGTATCCAGTGCCCAGGTCCCGTCGTGCACAGATAATACTATTTATGAAATCGTAACAAATATCAAAACAGTTCAGATGGGAACCTTGATTCTGAGATGAAAAGGGAACGTATCTAAGGTGGGAATATAAACTTGTACAATAAGCGAGTGATGAATACAGAATATGAAGAACGTGGGGAAACAAAGCTTCTTGGTCATGGCGAGGCATTGAGCTTCTACAAACCGTCATTTAACTGGCTTGTTGTGAACTTTTGGAATGGAGAAGATATATAACATATGGGCAGAGGTTGGGACCATAGGAAGTTGATAGGACCAAGAAATTGAAGTACCATCAAGTACCGTCAGTGATTACACCAGGGTGTCTTAAAATCGTCAACCCACCGTTTATGAAAACAAATCCGGAGAGATGTTTTGTGAAACTCTTTGAATTTTAGATATCCAAATGGTAAGTTAAATTCAAACAAATGTCGGTATTTAGTATAAGTGACTTAATTAGATGGTGTGTTTTTTTTGTGTTTGTTTATTGTATAAGCAAATAACACAGAATCCGGTAAGCCCCGCTAACATCGCTGTCATTTCTGTCGATTAACATTCAGGCATTTAATATTCAATTCGCCTTTAGTAATTAATTTTTTAATTTAATATTAAAATTTACGATAAATAAATAACATTTCTTTTTCTTTTTTTTTTTTCTATAGAGAGTTGTTATGGACCAAATGGAGAGAAATTAAGCACCAAGAGGAGCATGTGTACAAAAAATTAATTACAGAAATTTAAAAATAGAGCTAAACGGCTGATCCTATACCAGTGTATAAGGGAGGGAGAGTCGACGTATCAGACGTTTCGCATTTAGTTTTCAGTTGCAATGCCATTGCCAAACCATAGTAAATCAAACTAACTTGCAATCAAAAGTAGTAGAGATGGGGATTATGTTTAAAATTTGCATCAAAGAAGAATATAACAAACATAAATCTACCCATATAAATATGCTTAAAATGCATTTGATTTGTTGTTGTAAACAAACATATTGTATTAAAAGTCAATCTAAGTTGAGGAGACTCATGAGAATGACACCCCTCTTCCTTTGCTAGTGGACGTAATCAATAATATTTTATACTTTTACTTGCAATTTATATGTTCCATAACCCGATTGCCACTCAACCAAATTTTCCTCCTTCTGATATAGGTTAAGGGGTATTATGTTAGCTGTATAGCCAGCTAACCTATTGTGTTGTAAAATTCTTCTTATTTCTGGCAAAACGCCTCCATTTTGAGGGATGCAACTACATATAGTGGGGAACCACAGGTGTGTAAGAGCTGGCACTTTCGGACTCAGGGGAAATCAGTGACAGCTCGTAAATATGCAAAACTTAGTGTCTTTGGGTTGAGAAGCCAATTGACCATAAATAGGGGTTTTTTGTGGTTGACAAATTTGCTGTATTGTCTGAACAATGGGGTCCCTGAGTGAAAATAGGAGTGCCCCCGGGCCAACCCTCCTTAAAATTCTACTAGTGATATCTTAGTGCTAAACGCATGGGCCAATTTCAGCCAATTTGCACAATTGGCAGAAGAGAACAAATGACCCATGCCACATAAAGGGTGTTTGGTTGTTAACAGTTTGGATCAATTGTCATGCGTGCCACGATTTAAAGGGGCATTCTCTGAAAATTATGAATTCCTTCTTCTCATTACAAATCAAAGAATATCATTGCAAGATTGCGATCAAGATCCACCCAGTTAAATGCTGCAACGGGGTGTTCACAGTAATGGACCAAATGCTAACAATTATCATTTAAAGAGGCATTCCTTGTGACAAATCTATTAAATCCCTTTTCTCCGCAAATTTAAAGGCTATTCATCACGGATTCGTTCACAGGATCCCTTGGCATAGAGGCTGCATATATAGGGTGTCAAGCTTTAACAAATACCACAATTCCCAATTAAAGAGGCATTCCTGAAAATATAGGAAATCCATTTTTCTCTCGCAAAATTAAAGGCTGTCATCACGAGATTCACTCACAGGACCCCTGGAGGAGTTCATCATGAAGGTGTTCACAGATTTGGCCCAAATGCCACAATTACCAATTAAAAGGAGCATTCATTGAAAATCTATTAAACCCTTCTTATGCAAATTATAAATAAAGGTATCATCATGAGATTTGCTCACAGGATTCACTGGTAGGGCTGGTAGGGGGCTCTTGCTATGGATGTTCACAGATTTGGACCAAATACCCACAATTACCAATTAAAGGGGCATTCCTCAAAATCTACGGAATTATTTCTTCTATCATGGGGTTCCATTCAATAGATCTGGCCCAAAAAATGCTACAATGCTGAGTAAAGGGGTTATTCTCGATTCCTTCCATCAAATTAAATGTTATTATCATGTGATTGAAGTTTTCATAAAAGATTCACCAGATCCCCTCGTAGGCCACATTAATGGGGTTTTACAGATTGGAACCAGGTGTCATGATAGACACGGGGCAAATTATGATCAAATTTCAGGGAACGGTTCGTTTTGATGTGGCGAACAACTTTTGAAATCAATCCTTCCCGACCCTCATTTGAGGTCAAAGGTTGATCATTTTGCAAGATATGGGTCAAAGTCACCAAGCTAACATTCGTGCTAGCTTCGAGCACATTCTAGTTATAATTTAAGCTTATTTGAAGCACAAACACCATTTTACGCTCCCATAAGCCTCTCTATTGCTGTGGCCACAGCGGCCACCCTATTCCGTTCCCGCATCGCTAATTGGCCGCCTAATTCTTAGCATGTGCTACTTCATGGGACTCCCTACCAAACGCTGTGTTAAAGGCTCTGGCGATTATCTTGAACAAGGAATAAAAAACGTTTGCGGTACCACTTGGATAGCGCGAAATCAAACGAATCAGGTGGTCAACTGATGTTAGAAACGGGGTTCCTGACAAAACAGACCCTTAGCTCACTAGGTTTTTGTAAGCCCCTTACTTGTGGCATGACTTGACGGCAGCAATCGAGAATTGAGGCAGCTGATAAGAGCTGATCAGGTAAGAAAAATGTTTGTATGGATCGTATTTTCACAGTTATTTTCGTCTTTTTTTTTTTTCCAAAAATACCTATATTAAACTGTCATCTAACTAGACAATTTGTTTAGGAATATTTTGGTGTTCGTAAATCGTTACGATAGGCCAAGTATTTTGCGCATCTCATTGTACCGCAATGTACAAAAAATCCGACTCAACGCTATCTGACACTGTGTACGTGGAGTTTCCCACCTAGCCGTTATGATGTGATTGAATAACTCCTCTATCTAAGTGAAGATTGCCAGGTTGCCAAATTCAACAGGCGGCGCTGTGTGCCCAAGAACGACCGTAAAGGTGTGGAAAGGAGAAAAGGCTACAGATTACGCATTTGGAATCTTGTTTAGAACAATCCATATGTTCAGAATATTCTAACTGTTTTAGTGTTGATGTAATTTTTGAGAAATCTTACGAAAACATGTATAATACTAGCACAATGCTACGTCTAAATTTTTTAGTTATGAATTTCTGGTGAAGAATTGCAATTGGAGTATTCAAAGCGTGTGGTTTTACTCGATGTCACGGAAGAATTCCAGAACAGGGGAACAGGAATTCATGATAGATCCACATATTTGGTATAGGCTCTTTGTTTTTACTACAATCGGTTACCCTTAGTAAAAAACTACAGTGTAATTTAAGGAAAATATTGTAAAAAGCTAGAAAAAAAAACAAGCAGTTGGTGTAATTTATAAAATATCAAAATACTGTTATGGACTTTTGTGAAATTTTTCGAATTTTTCACAACCCCTAATTTTGCTAAAAACCACACTGCAAACACTTACACATTGTCAATTGAAGAACCACTTCCAAGCATTTGGTGTCTGTACCCTTAAAAATGGGCAAGACTTCCATATATGTACCCCTCTTCAATTCTTACATGCAACATACAATGTTATTATCTTTTAAGCTGTGTTTTATTTATTCCGTTTTTTTGACAAACCAGGCCCAAAATTAAAATAAATTTTGTATCGTAATATAATACGAGGGGGTAACATATGGAGTCTTTCCCAAAATTGTACTTGCAATAACGGCATAATTACATTATACCTTCGAAACCACTCTGATTTTCAATGTTCTTTTACACTGGTGAGTGATTAAAGCGGCGCTGGCACATTTTCAACAAAATATAAAATTCCTTCAATTTGCTCTCAAATGTTACTCTAGAACCTTGGAAGGATACAAATACTTTTACCCACAAAAAATAGCACAGGGCAGATATGAGACTTAATAAGAGGCTAAAGACATCCAGTAATTTGTAGGCCAAAGTTTGAGTTTTCTTAACTTTAATCAACAAAAGTGTCTACTACATGACTATTACAGACTCGTACTCATTGATATTAAAACCACAAAGGTCACAGACCGGTCAAACAAGGTACATGCCGTGGATATCAACTCCACCGTGTGTTTTCTTGTGTTAAACGCCATTCCCACGTCGTCTGCTGAATTAATGTCGCCAGCGACATTTAATCATAAAATCGTTCTGTCTACCCATAAGGGCGCTGATTTGGGCTTAATCATTCCAGGTGAGGGCTAATGCATATGAATGCTTTACAATCATGCAAACATATCAATTTTGAAAAATCTGAGGGCGCACTAGTTTTTAAATGTGCCAGTGTCTCTTTAAAGTGGGGGTATCACAAAAATGTGTAATTGAGGCATATGCAAGCACACGCTTTATGCAATCTATCCACATCTCTAAAAATCATTAAAAGTTTAGATTTTCAACTAAAATATAAAAAAATCATCAAGAATATAACTAACCCGTGCTAAATATTTTGATACTTTGTACATTTTTACCAACAAATAAAGCTTGGTCAAGATTATATAATCGTACTTGGTCAGGATTATATAATTATATAATTTGTGCGATTGATCTATACTAACTGGTTCAGTGATTTCCATTCATCCTCTAGTCCTACTCTGCTTAAATCAACAATGTATTGTGATGTCATTGCCCTAGTGAATGGTATATAGCATTGACATCATTTTCTTTTGTGAAATTGCAAGTAAAATTAACCGCACAAAAATACAGAAGCTAGCTTTCGATCTTTTAGTGCAAGTTTAATATTCAAACTTCTGATTTTTTAGGTATGTGGATTTAATTGCGTTAAGTATGTGCTTGTATGGCCTAAATATATTTTCTTGCGAGACCCCCATTTTAAAGCATATGAAATAAAGTAGGTGCGAAGGGTACAATGTAATTACGCCAATTTGTTGATTACTCGGGACCTATGAAATCTACTGATGTATTCATCTGTTTATGGGATGATTCGCTAAAATGTATTAATATTAGAGAGATTAAAAATGATGCTACTTTTGGTTAAGAAAAGAAGATCAAGAGGGCCTTGTGAAATAGCAAGGAGAGGTATTTACATGCTATCAGTAGAAAAAAGAATAGTTGCTGACATATAGTACTAAATCATTATGAGTCAACCATAGATCGTAATAAAAATAGCTTAGTCTAGTTATTTGCAACTGAAGGTAATAAATTGGATTGAATTATTAAAACAGCTGGCTTTGACATTTTCATTGTAATTAACTGTTATGTCACGCTTTAGCTATTACTCCATGAGTTATTGAGCTAATGACAGAAGCACACGGCAATTCATCCATTAGGCGGGGGAATTGCGTTTGACCCAAAAAATAATTCCTTCCAAAGGTTTTATTTTATTACTGTTTTTGGTAGTATTTGATATCAGGAATAACATAGTAAAATCTAAGAAAATCTCTACAATGGAAGGTGGAGAAATAAGGGGGTGGGAAATTTTGTACTCAAATCGTGTTAAAATATATGCCATTATTTTCAGCTATTGCTGAGCTTTAAAAAGGTATAGTTTTCACCATTTTGGTACAATGGGATGCTAACAGTTCAAGGTCATCCTGGGGCAAAATTTACAAAATGGTCCAAATTTTGTCAATAAAAACTAGTGTCAAATTGTTCAGGATATCACAATCAACATGAACAATAAGAAAACATTTCTTTTTATAGATAAAAAGTTGGATATAGAAAATCACTGGAATAATTCAAATTGAAGTAGATGCAATGGCCACTTCTAATATAGGGCCCTTGCACAGAGCTAAATTATGTTGAATGGACTTTTTGTTTGTCCCCAAAAAAAAAAAAAAAAAAAAAAAAAAAAAAAAAAAAAAAAAAAAAAAAAAAAAAAAAAAAAAAAAAAAAAAAAAAAAAAAAAAAAAAAAAAAAAAAAAATTGACCTGCCGTGCAAGCGCCCTATACAAATATTTTGCTGTTCAGGTGCTAAATTTACTCACCCTTTCAGTGTCCCGACTTTGATATTCTTTAAAGAATTTTCAAAAAATATACAAATGTTAAAAATACAGCCATAAAAATGTATATACGAGAAGTGCTGCTTAGTTACAAGCATGAAATGTTTGTAACTTACAAGTTCAATGGATTTTCCTGCAAGTTCACAGCATTAGAAGTCTATGTACAAGTCTGTCTTTAGTTAATACCCTAAACAAACTTATACGTATTAATAATGGCTTGTTGAACTAGATACCGTTACCAAAAAGATTTCAAAATAAATATCAGTAAAATGGCCCTTCTTTAACTTCACGAATCACCGCATCTGAATACGCATATAAAACCGGGTTTTCTAAGGTCGTATTGCGAGCAACTGATTCTTCCCATACGCTTTGACTTAAAGGAGTGGTGTGGCTGATATATCGAAGGGACACAGTCACACCCACTTCTTAAAAGAGCCTCCATTGGTACCCCCCCAATTGTGAGCGCGTTGGTCTTTAAGTTATGCTCTTACTTACAGGGCAGTTTCCGGACAATTGCCTTTACTGGTCCGAATCTCTCTTGTATATTCCTGACAGGCCAGGATTGCGATCTCCAGATGACAAGACGCTCCCCACTGTTTCCCGCACAAAAAGGTCAGTGGATGATAGGGGCTTCAGCAATGGAAGCCCCTAGCCTATGGAATCTTTGCCTATCTCTGTTCGCCACTCCAGTCCATTGTTATTTTAAGAAAGCTCTTAAAATTTATCTATTTTTTTTTTTTTTTTTAAAATAATTATTTTTGGGTATTGCGCAATGATAATTTAATTGTGCAGCTGTTTTTTTTTTATTTTATAGTTGATGTTAAGTACTTATTTCATGGTTCATCTTTTACAGACTATGTTGTATTACTATGTTTTAGGCTCAATAGTAATTACTACTCTATTTGTAAAGCGCTTGACCTTGTTTTGAGAGGCGCTATATCAAATGACGTTTGTATTGGTTGTGATGTTATTAAGCTACTTAGCACCTTTTTTGCAGCGCCCCAATTTTTTAAAAAAAATTGAGATTTTTACACGGTTGCATTGGTAAACCTGGCTAGTAAAACTATACATAGAATGGTTAAGGCTCTAAAATGTTATGGTCGAAACGAGGAATTTGGTAATAGAAAATTAATTCGGGATCACGATAATAATTCAACGGCTGGCTGGAAACGGCCTTCCAATATGAAATAGCGGGGAAATAGCGCGATGTAAGTATCTACGCTCATGATTGGTTGTTTATTGCAGTCAGGCAAGTCAAGTTTAGAGGTGGCACTATTTCATAAGTACAATATAGAATCCCAATTCTAATGACAAAAATGCTCATTTTCTGATAAATACGCTTTTTGAGCATTCTCGTGCGCAGGTGTAGTTTTCGAGACAATTACCAACAAGCTGTGCAAAAATATCAAATTGAAACATTGGGGCGAGCGCTCTCAAAAATGTTGCTAATATTGGCTTTAAACTGTCTTGTTGAGGAGCGAGTTTGTATAACAACAGGGTCAAGAAGATTGAAAGCAATGATTTCTACCCACAGCACTCTGACTTAATAACTGCTTTTCTAGGAGGTTGTTTTACATAATTGGATAAGAAAATGACAGCATTTCTTCTACCCAGCCATCTCTGACATAATGACAGATCTGTTGAGAGGTGAGTTGCATAATAATACGGTCAAGAAGAGAACTTCTACCCAGCCCTCTCGGAATATTGTTCGGAGGCGAGTTAGAATAATAACAGAATCAAGGAAAATGACAGCAATGATTTCTACCCAGCTCTCTCTGAATAAAAACTGCTCTGTTGAGAGGTGAGTTTGAATAATAATAGCGTCAAGAAGATTTACAGCATTTTTTACCAAGCCCTCTTGATTAAGATGCTCTTGTAAGAAAGTGAGCTTGAATATAATAACGTCAAGACGGATTTACAGCAATTTCTACACAGCTCTCTTGAATTAAACTGCTCTGGGAGAACTGCGTTTGAATAATAATAACGTCAAGAGGATTTACAGGCATTTCTACACAGCTCTCTCTGGAACTTATAATGTTCTTGTTGAGAAGTGTTTGCATAATAACAGCGTCAATAAGATCGATAGCAACAAAATACCAAGCCCTCTTCTGTTTAAGGACGTTCGTGTACGCAGGTAAGTTTGTAATGCCAATCTTTGTTTCAGAAGTATATTAGTACGATTTTACAAAGTAAATGCTTTCTGGTGGCACTTATGTTATTTGCATGGAATATTTGTGGAAAATTATTGGGCGTTTTTGTGCACTTTTTCTCTACAAATTTGTTTTTTAAGGGGGAGTTGCCCCTTATCATATTTAGATATAGGATGTCCTCCCCCTTCTACCGCATCTTTATAGGCTATATCCCTTACGGCCCTAGAGAATATGATAGCAAACTGACCAATCATCGAAAAAAGGAAGGTAGCGGTATTTGTGTTGTTTGATCTAAGAGTACTTCACCGTAAACGCAGGCAGTTAGTTGTCCGCTCCGGGATGTTTTAAACGTGGGCAAAAATGGTATTTAGGTATTTAATGGATATAGAAGTTTCCCAAGATATGATAATAAATATTTGTCACTGTGTTTCTCTTTATGTGTGCTGTTGTGAGATCTTTATGACATTCAGCATGTTATCCCCAATGCATTACCAAGTTTATATATATTTACCATCTATATATAACATCCGTATAGTGACAGTTCGCGCAATATCTGATATCAATTGGTTGCACTTCATTAAATGATTGCGGTTTTATCAGCAGTGGAGCTGAAAGTGCAATCAGCTATCATAAATATATGACGTTTTTTTTCTCGATCTATTTTTCCCCTTGCAAGGCAATAAAAGATTCAATTGGAAACATAGTTGTCGCTCCGATGAGTTTGGGATGTGGAATGAATGGAACGAGAATTACGATAGAGGTGTGTAAAACGACATGTCGACACCCGTAGAGTTATCGTGTTAATTTTTAAAAATCTATATAAAGAGCCATCTCCAAAATCTTGTAACTTAGCGATCTTAGTAAGTGTTTATATTATATCCTTGGAAGTACACACAAGTATATACCATGATTGCTCTCTAGGTTACATTTTTGATTATTAAACAACCATTGTTGCTACCAAACTGGGCCAATCAATCGAAGCGATACCAAGGACAAATATGAAGCTAAGGTATTGTATAAAAATGTTGACTATTTTCATAAAAATAATATTCGGACATACCTGATTTGGATCAAATCTTACTGACGTTGAAAAATCAAAATAGAGATTTTCTCAGTGCTAAGCATAGGATTAGAAAAAACTTATGCAACCGAAAGTCCATGCAGGTTCAAATCCGGATGGTCAATGATTTTTTACTGACTGTCATGTCATTATGCGTTGGTGCAGAACCTATATTTTCAATTTGAAATGCAAATTGCTCCTTTCTTTAAAAGGGGGGCATTCGTGATCCACAGCTCGCCCCCCCACACACACACACTTGCCCTCAAATGCCTAAATCATTTTGTATTTTTGTTCCGTAAACGGATAGAAAATACATTTGAAGTTCATTTCAAATGAAAATCTGCATGTAATATTGGGCACACCGTGTTTTATGTTCTTGTGATATTAATGGTGCATTTTTAACACCCCTCTCCTTGTAGATATACTTAAAATAACCTCAATCCAGATAGCCATTTGACTCGAATGGTGGCATTTTTTGGTGCTTCGAACAAAGTTTTTAAACATTAAAAGTTGTTTCACAGCTTACATGATAATCCTACTTAGGCTGCTGTGTTCTAATTACCCGACAGAAATCATCTTAGATACTATTTGAAAATGTCTTCTACAAAGGACTGGTCACTGGGAGTATGCAACGTTGCCTCTACAGACATTCAAACGTGTTTACTGTGGATCCCAGGAAAATGTTTACTCTGACCTCTGTGGTTGAGATGTCTCTGGAACCATTCGGGGGGTCGAGGGCCATGTCTACCAAGTTTGGGCAGTGGAGCGATGTTGCATTTACGATAGACAGTAAAAGGTTTTACCACGAATTCCGTGTCCTTGACCTTTGACTCTGGGATCGAGATGTCAAAGAAGCTGACCTTTGATCTCTGGGGCTAAAATTGAAAATTAAGTAACTTTGTTTTTCGGATGACTTGAATTATATCCAACAAGCATAGACCGTTCCATGTCTGTTCATTAAGTTTTATTTGGGATGGGTTGAATACCTGTACCAAAATCTCAATTTCGAAAAAGTTGAGGGCGCTTCTTTCGAAAATTACTTAATTTGCTTTACCACTATTCTTTATAGGATTTATAGGATAAAAGCAAAGGAGCGGGTAACAATGAAATCTTGACTTGAAAGCAATTTCAAGATCCGGTAAAATATAAGGGAAAATCCTAATCCACCCTCTGCAAAATCATTTGTTTTGTTTTTGTTTTTGGTTTTGTACAAAAGGTCAGTCAAATCCACAATCAAAACCATTGCTTACAAATTGAAATCCCCATAATTTAATCGGCTTTGTCTTCTCCCTCACATTGTTAAAAATGGCGGGAGAAGTTTTATTTGAAATTAAATGAAAATCTTCTTTTTCTGTTCTAATGCCTGGATTAAATAGCAATATCATCCATGGTTCCTTTAGCGATGCTGCTTTTTTACACCAGTAACATAATAACCCTTAAAGCTATTACGCGGCTTTTACAATGTCTGGTTGGTCCGCCTACATAACAGATTACGATACGTAATTCAAAGCCAGACGATCTAGGTTATCCATGCCACTGTCTAATACGAGTAATTTTGTTGATCAAGACACTTCAGTAAACCGTGCTTTAATGATTTGAAGTATAAAAGGTTCCATCATACTAAGGCGACCTTAACTTTAGAAAAAATAACCATTTAATTGCTTAAATGAGATTATGTATATTCGTTAGTATACATGTACAAAATAAATCTTACCTGATATTATAGCACAGACCTCAGTCAACAACCTCGTTGTATGAGTCACTTCATGTATCCTGCTTTGTGTGTCATCTACAATAGTGGCGTTGTAAATGTTTCCATTTCGCGAATCTGAACCGCGTAAGCAGATGATTTACACAGTACATAGGAACTTACAACCTCCAGGGACAGTTCATTATTTCTCCGGGAAAGAGAAAACAGGGGCACAAGTTTTGGACAGGCATAGGAGGGTTGGATATTGATTTTTAGTTATCATTGTGACACCAGAAATTATTTTGGTTGGACAATGGGGGAAGCGACTTTCAGAGAGGAAAATATCGTATTCTTATTGATTTTTTTTCTCAATAAAGGTATTTTTTTTTATTTTTCTGGGAAAAGAGAAACTGCCGCGAGCACAACTCGAACTCAAGAAAAAGTTATTCCCAAATTTTCAATGATCTGATGATACGTTTTGATGTTATGATCGAAAGTGTAACTTCACGGTGCCCATGGCCACGTGTTGTTAATTTCTGTCACAAAAATAATTTTTGTAATACAAATACGATGTCTTCCCGGGTATACCGAATTGCACATGCACACAATGGTTAGACTTAGGCCAACAGTTGCCAATGTCAGTATATTATAAATGAGATTGAGGGGTGCTGAATCAATTGTTTGGTCCAACCTCTGGTATGTGGGTAACCTTGTATTACCCCGCCTAAAAAATCCGAACGATGTTGAAATGGCCATCAACGTGCTCAAACTTGCTTTCAATGAACGGCCAAGCCAGCTTCATAAATCTCTCAAACTTCCACATCCATGCTTCGTTATCATCCCTGACGGAACACAAGGGTCAATAAGCAAACACATAACGCGAACAACGCTCCTGGCATTGATTAATTATAATTCACCTAAATACCTACAACCTTTTTAATACATATTTTATAGTCGTTGGAATTTTTAGTCTGGAGTTATAAAAAGGGTAAATTAGTACAGGGGTAAATATGAAATCAAATCAATTGTGTGTATATTTTCACCAATGGTATTTATGTCTCATTAGGATTTAAAAAGGTATATAGTTTGTCAAGGTTCTGACTTTTAGTTACACGACTACAGCCCTGATAAGGCTCAAGGTCTCTGGGCCCAAAAATATCCAATGCTCAGATTTTGTTGAAAAGGTGACAAATTATCGCTGCTGGTCATACGGAAGCCAGAAAAATGCATTCAATTCCGGGGTGACAGCTTGTATACAATTTGAGTCATTTCGGTGAACCCTAAGACCATAGACCCTGTTACATTTTGCCACAAATGTCAAACATTTTAAAATAGGCGAACAATTTGACACCGGATTCAACAAAATCGGACAGCTAGTGTAAGTTTGACCCCAGGATGACCTTGAATTTTAATAAGACTGTACTGGGTAACCAAAGCTCGGACCTGACGACTATACCTTTTTAAATCCGTATAACGAGGCCCATGTATTGGTGTTACACTTAACATAATTTGAGCTTGATTCAAAAAATCCCCTGTACTAATTTTACCCCTTATTTTACGATGTTCCCCATATTTTCCAGAGGTTTGGAACCCCAAAAAAAAAATCGATTCAGCACCCCTCAATCTATAGAAAAACATCTGTAACTTTCCCCCAAAAACTTCGCGGAATAGGATTCTCATTATAACCCTACTAAACATCTGAACTGTTGGCCTACGTCTAATATGTGGCATGGCAAATTGCGGTTTACCCTGGAAGAAAATTCGACTGCGTTGTATTACAGAAAGTAGTATGTATGATAGGAAATTACCACACAGTAGCTATGGGGCACCGTGGTATGAACATGTGCTCATAACATCAAAACGCATCTTCAGAATCATCTGAAATTTTGGAGAATAACTTTTTTTGAGGATACAGTGAACAATAAACAAAACATGAAGGTGCTAGGATCACAAAATCACGTTTACAAAGGACACCAACAAACCAAATATTACCTTTATTTCGCTGGTGACAGTTCGTGTATTTTTGTTGCAGTTCTGAGGGGGGGCCATGTATTTATTGAATTTTTACAATTTAATGGGGACGTCAGTATTTCTAGAGTTTCTCAATATGTTCAGCACTCCTCCGGTAGAAAAAATGAACGGTTCTTAGTGTTAACAAAATGTCGAATTCAAGAAGCCAATGAATTATTTGGTTAAAAAGAAACACCAATTGTGTTGAAGTTTTAAGTCAATTTTGCCACCATATTTAAATCAATTTGGGAATCTCTCTCTCTCTTCTTTAGACGCGCTGATGCTGTGTGAAAGAATAAACCAAGTTATATATGAATGTATTTGGAAATCAAATGATCCATAGCGTACACATAAGGTAAATGTATTAAGATTGCACCAAATGGGGTAATATCGAATACCTATTGGCATTTGCCAAATAACATAGATTAGACGCGTAATCCAGATAAAATGTATTGGAACATTCCAGAAATGTACTTGTATAACCAGATATGAATTTTATGTACAGGGAAACTACCATTTCCCCAAGGTCAAAAGCATCTGGCACAGCAAATACTTTTGGAAAGGCCGTGCTAAAGTTTGTGCTTAAAGACGCTGCTAAATGTCATTATTATTATTCAGTTTATATGGAAAATGATGATATGAAATAGAATGACAGACAATAACTTAATGTCATGGACGAAAAATGCATTTGTTTTATAGTAACGACCCTTCCTAAACGCAAATGGCAGTCAGTCGAAAGTGCTTCTCATAGGATTTATTACACTCTTTTCGTGTCAGGAACATACGCCTGTCTGTTCACGGCAATGGAAAGGGTTTTTTTTTTTCAAGCCCAAAAACTAGAAGAAGAAATCTCGAACGACTCCCGAGGTGTTTAGCCATGAGGTATAAATCATTAACTTCAACTATAAATCGAATTTGATTAAGATGGCTTCAGTTGAACCTGATGAAGAAATATCCCGGAGGAAATGGTCAGAACGATTGGCACAGCTTTAAGCGAAATATAATTAACTTTGGGCGCTATACTGCTTCTACCACAAAACAAGGAGCAGAGAAAGGCTAATGTAAAGAAAAGTAAAGGGCAAATGTAAAACAGCATTAAGACAAAGGTTAAAAGCAAAACAACGTTAGGAGGACGAAACGAAGACTAAAGCAATAACACAAGAGTAGGAACTAAGATATAAAGAAGACGAACAGCACAACTTCTTTTGCAAGAACACTGCAAAAAGAAGTGAAAACATGGCAACAATCACACAGGACAAACAGACGAGGAGACAGAATTCAAGGAAAAATCCAATGCAAAAGCAAAGGCAGGGTAATATCCTATTGTGTGAATTGTGTAGATATTTTTTTTCAGGTTAAAGTTTAGTTTTTTGATATTACATAAACAAACATCATCGTACTTGGGGCAGATTGAGGTGAAGCATGGCCGGGGTTTTCCCTATTCCCGTATAGAGTGGCGGGTTAAAGCAATCATATTCTCCCTTGAGCCCGGCTCGGCTTGCCAATAGATCAATAACAAAACAGAAAGCGTGAAATGGCGTTGCGGTAGGGTCCAGTTCCCTTCTCTTACTTTAGATACACCCAGTGGCGTAACAGGCGGGTGCAGGGGCACAGTGGCCCCCCCCTGACGACTTGGCCGGGAAATAATTGCAAAAATCCTGCTACATCAGCCGTTTTTAGCCCTCTGCCCTCCCAAGAATGGGAAATTTGCCCCCCCAAGCGGGCAGGCCCGTTACGCCACTGGATCACCCCCGGGATCCACCACTAACTCCCCTACACACACCAGTAGTCTGACATTGAGCGCGTTACTTTCACATTTAATCAACTCTGCACATCGAAATACCGATTCCAGTACAGCTAAAATCATCAAATGACCCATTTTTCAACATATTGTTACCAGAATTTTTTGTTAGTTACTTAAGTCAACAAAACTTCACAGCATTTCCAATATGAATGCCAATAGATATGCTTTAAAGTCGGTACACCTAATAGCTGGGGCAAATTTATGGTCAAATTGTTCAGCGCGGAGATAATTGCCTCAAATTCCTGTCCCAAATGCATTTACTTTATAGGAACATACCAGTCTGATGTGTCAATCATGAATCACCACCTTTCTTAATATAACTAGTTGCATTTTCAGACATTTTAAAGCATCATTTACTTCAGTTCTAGCTAGCCCAGAGTCCTACTTACGGTAATAGCTGGATAATCGCGTTACTCGGTAGTTTTAAAAATTTGTTTTCCTTGTCCTCACTATAGCCTCTATAGTCAGTAGCCTATTACCGCTAAGAATTTCTACTTGATTCATTGAGAATGATAGTAGGCGTCGCTTAAGATACTTTTGCACTTTAAATTCATTTCATACCTAAGACTTAAAGATTAATAAAATCAATGTAGGCCGCACGGTCCTCGTGTACATTTCAGTGACTACCTTGAAAATTCAAGCGCAAAATAAAGGCAAGAAAGGCAAAAACAAAAACAATGTTAAAGACAAGCAAAAAGTTAAAGTAAAGTAAAAAAAAAAGAAAAATGTGGAGGTAAAGGCAAGGATAAAGAGAAGGTATAAAAAAGTAAAGGCAAAAAAGATTAAGGCAAAACTTTTGACTCCTAGTAAACCAATGCAAGCAAAGGAAGAACAAAGGTTGAAAAGCAAAAACAGAAGCTATAAGGCTAAACCAGATGCCAAACGAATAGAGCCATGTCCACTGAAATAAGTAAAATACGATGAATTATTCTCATGGTGAAATGATATATCTGGGACAAATATACCATATTGACCCCAGGATAGATTTTGATGATTGGAGGCAGTTTTTTGGTTTTATATTGGAATGGATATGGTGAGATGGTGATTGAAGATGAATAAGCTTTGGTGGCAGTGCTGAGTACATGAAGCACGTAGTGAAATGGATTAGTAAAATTAACACAACAACAGAAACAATTTGTCTGGTGGCAATTCATGACCCAATTTCTACGATGACTCTGAATAGAGACACAGTCTTTAGAATTGAAGACGTTATGTTGGAAAACAAAAATAAAGGTGTGCCATGCATGCAAACTGGCCTTTTTACTTGTGTATTCCGTGCTACAGACTGGGGATAACTTATTTCCTTACCAAAATTAAAACAATATTATGTTACCAGGAAAAGCTGTATCCCCATGAAAAGAGTGCACATTATTAGAACAATTAAGCAAAAGTTAACTCAATTTATTATAAAAATCGTGACCAATGGACCTCAAACATTCCCAAACGAAACAATGGACGCTATATGATATTCAATAGCGGTCCGGAAAGACACACGTCACATCTTTTTTACATATGGTCATTGTGTTATGTGCATGACAGTTGAACAGATTTCGAATGTTATGATCTCGCCGCATTGGCGTGAGTTTGAGTTATTTTGTCATGACTTCAAGCACGGAATATACTTTCCTCGTTCGTGATAAAAGGAAATCTTGAGGCTTCTACTCTGTGTTCGATTAACTTTGAACCCCCCCTATGATTAAAATTATTTCAAAAAGAACAGAATATAAAGGGGACAAACTCATGAAAAGGAAAGTCCTTGGCAAGGGTTGACCTTAATTTGTGCAGAATTAAATCCTTAAGTATTGTCTTAAAACCCTATTTCTATTAAATGACCTTATTTTTAGAAGAAAGTCAATTGTATTTAGCGACCTACATTTTTAAACACCATGAACGAGGTGGATGTATGTTGCCATTTATGTCATGAACAGATGCTAGAGCTCAATACGAGGAGGGGATAACACCGAAAATCTTCAATTGTGGGGGCAGAGTAACAATGGACCTGAATACCATGATGAGGAAAAAAAGATCCAAAGTGTGTTTAGGTTGATGTTGAATATCATTAGCTCTATATTGTTCGCTTGAGCATGCTGAAGATGTGATATATATCCATTGGTCATGAATTCGGAGAGTAAAGGTAAAATTGACGTTTGACATTGTATTCATTTTTCTCTAAAAGCTTCTAAATAATGTTGGCACTCTTTTCATGTGGGGATTACAAGCTTTTCCTGGTTAACATAAGCTAACATAATGGGCAGGTGGAAATTTGCGCACACAGCCTGAAGGGATGGAAATGAAAGGTTTTGAAAAACAAGACTTTTTCTATCGATAGAATTTGAGATTATTAGGACCTAAGCAATTGATTTTGAGGGGGGGGGTGTACAAATTTGGTGCAGAGGTGGCATTTTGAAAATCCCCAATATGGTGATCCATGTCCAAAATCACTTAAAAATCGTTAAAGTATTTTCTGATAGAGACAAATTGGTTTGTGATACTCGGTGTTTTTAAGCACGAGGATAGGAAGTGTTAGAATTGTAATTTGATCATTACATTGCCATAAAATCCAATATGGCTGACTCAAAAGTCAAATATGCGCTCGGAATCATTAAAATGATCTTAACCCCTCCAGTACACCTTTTTATAGGATTACATGTTATGAAGTCTCATGGAGTCAAAGGTCAGAAATACTTTTCAAACACAAATCAACGAGCCTTGTGCACAAGTGATCTGAATTTTTAATAAAGATTGAATGATTTTGCCAATCAGTTTGGTTCAAGATTGTATGTCCAAAACAAAATTACATATATAATAATACACACAATAAATAAGATTATGATACTTAGAGTCCACGAGTTTAACGGTTAAACGATGATATGTCCTAACAGAGAAGACTTCAAAATGACAGTATGCAAAGCCACACTTAGTATTTCCTCAGGTAAGATTTTTTTCTTTTTTTTTCCATTTGGGGAATCTTTCTCAGTCCTGAAGGTAAACTTTTGTCCAGCAGTTTAAGACGACAAGGACGTTGAACATAAGTCACTCGACGACAATAATATTCCACAGAGTAACAAATCCAGGTGGTATTATACCACCAGAAATCAGTCTGCGCTTAATGTCATCATTTGGACCACAAACTAGAAATCTCATTTGGATCCCAAATTGAACTCTTCTATGGCTTTTAAAAGACGACAGCAGAGAGTTCAGATATCAAGCTCCGGCGGCATCCAAAATTTATAAATCCTGGCAAAATCTAACCATTAGTGTAGATTAAAAACTAGCTAGCAACTATACTGTATAGCTCCTGGTTACAAACGGCTGGCCTGAGTCCTTCCCGTGACAAGGAATTTAACTACTCACATCTAGATTCCCCCTTCCTAATACCTAAAAAAGGTATTACAACATTATCCGCATAAAACATAACCCTAGCACTTGTCAAATCAGATTTCCATAAATTAAACCATCTGCATTTGCCCTACCTCACAATTATAACTTCATGGGGAATTA
>JAMKCH010016890.1:0-94369 GCA_023653785.1 Ophioderma brevispina
CTACATCGAGATAACCATCGCGCCGGGACCCATTCCAAATATCGCATGGGTAAATCAAGACAACCAAGCGGTTAAATTTCTTGTCCAGGGAAATTACAAGACGGATGAATCTCACAGGCCGAACGACGCCTATACGCTATGGATGGGCATACACTTTTTTAGGGGACCAGGGGGGTCCAAGCGCTAACTGATTGAGCTATCTCTGTCGCTTGGGAGTCACTCTTGCGAGTCGCCAACCAAAGCTACTGTTTGATAATGTGAGATACATCGGGACTAAAGGAACTTCTCCGTGGTGAAGTTTTAATTTTAAATGGGCATACTCGCATACTGGTAAAAGAACTTCCGTATACAATAACCTGTAGCAGGGTTACATGAATATGCTCCGAAGAAAAAAAGTTTTGGAAATATTTTTTTTTTAAAAATCGTAATAAAAATTGTTTAAATTAGTAATCCTCGATGTAAAACAGGACACACTTACCTGAGAAGATCTTTTATCAGAATAGATGCATAAAATTGCAAATTAGTAATTGTGAGATACAAAATTCAGGGGAAATCCTTCCACATTAATTGTATACTAACCACAACAGTGATGAAAGCCTGCAATACTAGCGCCATTACTCAACATGTGAAAGCAAAATGTAGATGTATTTTTGTTTATTCTAAGCCTTTTTGCCAAATCACGGTCGATGATTTGTATGATAAGGAAAGTAGCAACAACTTGGGTGAGTAATTTTATCTGGTTGTATTGTGAATTCAGCAAATTGCTGCTACACGTTTTTACGTACATCTTCTGCAAACCTAAAATAGAGCGGGACCATAAACGGAAAAGTCATTCATTAAAAGAATGCGTCTGATTTGCTCGGATATTTAGGGCTAGTTCTGGTAACAAAAACCAGAGGTACAGCATTATCTTTTAACACTGATCGTTATCAGGCTACTGACCTATGGTTTTGGTACCGCTGGTAAAGGGAATGACAATATAAACAGAAAACAGTCGAAATTGGCGAAGTGCACGCCTTTTCATACTTGCTTGTAGACACTTACCTAAAAGCCGATACTGTCCAAATAAACACCACTCACTGTGTGCTCTAGATACATCGTCCCTCAAACTTGTACCATTCTTTTTTGATGGTTTTTCCTGCGGGCGATAACAATTTAGCTTAAATATAAGGCCTTCCGAATACTCGAGAGGTTTCACTAGATGTTGACATTCCAATTTGACCTAAGACCTTGCGATGGATTGTCAGGTAGCTAGAGCTATCTCACGGGCGTATTGAACTCCAAAAAGGAACGCGCTCATTGGTCTTTTTGGGGTGATTGACAGTTGTTTTATGCGTTCGTATTATTATTGAACGTACATCTTTTACCAGCCGTTTACGAAAATGGGCATCGCAATTATATCGCGCAAGGTATTTGTGAATTGCGCAAATATTTTTACTAATGAAAATATCTTCAAATTCCAGTGCCTGATCTGTTAGTATAAACAACAGTGGCATAACAAGACCTTTACAAATGGGGGTGGGGTGGGGTAAGGAACAGAAGGATGTTCTGAGGGGACCAAATTTGGATCCTTCTCCGTAAGCACTAGGTATTCTAGGGGGGGGCGGGGGGTGGGTTCCACATCGGGATGAAGAGGGGGATTATGTGCCGCCTCTAAGACCCTCATTTTAGGACCATTTCAGTTCCAGAGGACCCTACTTTGTACAATGTCCAAAGCTATATCTACCCACAAATGATGGAATCGCATTTTTTTAATATATTTTGGAAACCTTCAACTAACAGTAAACATAGCCTGTTAAAAATTGCTTTTGCTAAAAGTGAATTTCTATCATCTCCAGTGGACATTTATATTTCCTTTTCGAAATCAATACGCCCGTGGGATCGATCTAGCTACCTGCCATGGATATTAGAACATGATGCAAACCACAACCGGTTTATTTAAATTGTGAGTCGCCCAAATAAACAATAGGCTCTTATTTAAAAAAAAATTCTACCTTCCTTTCGTCCATTCAGAAAGATTATTCATGTTACTACTTCTCAGCCCAAAATAGCACCAAAAAACTTGATTTATCTTTATATAAAACGACTGGCACGTGATACTACCGTGCGTTCACAATGTCTGGCCCACACCGCACGAACACGGTTGAAGTCGCGTTCAAACACTCCAAACATTATACCCATACATAATCGTAAGTTTGTCAGTGTATGCCCCTGGTATGACCAATGACGTGACCTTTAACCCACTTGCTATGGCCGAACTAGGATAAAATTGCCAATCTGTGTTGATCGCAAAAATACGTCAAAAAAATTATTTTTTAGTGCGTGTACAAGCTTGAACTGCAAACTATGAAGACAAGGTAGTGAGATTCTTCGTACGTGGAATTTTAAGGTAACTTGAGTTGTGTTGTTTGTAAAGCTGAGGCAGGAAAATACGGTTTTATTATCCGTTCATTATCCCGCAAGTAGCTTCGTTCTGAAACTAAGGGCGTCAATGATTGTTACCAGTGTTTTCAACATAATGTCGACCCTCTGGTTTCAGTTACTGGGACTAATATTTAGGGTGCTGAGAACTCGTCTGGGACCGAGCGCTAAATCGGGCGATTCGCCGAATCTGACGATGTCGCTTCCTTGGGGCGATTTTCCCATACGCCAAATACAGGAGGTTTGCCTATTTTTGGATAAATTCAGTGAGACAAAAAAGGCGAATGATTCTCCACACAAAATTCTTTTGCCAATTAACTTTAAATACAAATATCTAAACAATCTCGGCAGGGTCAAATTGGTTTCATTGGGGGGGAGTTATGCTACATGAGGTTAAACCGTTGGGATTTTGAAATGAAAATCTCAATTTTGAGATACGAATTCTTTGCAAGAAAATCACCCCAGTTTCACGACTTCAGGGAAATCCCAGTCACCATCTGAAATATAGTCCAAAAATGATTGATAAGTCGATTTGCATATGGGTGTGTGTCAGCTATAGCCTCATCTCAGAATACAAGGTTTGAAAAGGAAACTTTTCCATAAGAATTGAACTCTGTGAAGTCAAAACAACTTTTGAATTTGAACTTATTTCGATTTCATTATTACCCATCTGGGGATACAAAGAATTACAAAAGAACCTATCCATGCAAACAAGGTGCAAGAATACAAAATAATAGACATGTTAAAGGTTGCTTGTTACGTCGTCTTGGGAACCCCATGACTGAAGTAGTAGCAATTGTGATACTAGATAAAAGGCCATATTTTTTTCATTGTCTCCTGAAATTTTGATCCCTCAATCCATTTCATTCCCAAGGATTATAAAAAAAAAACGCCTTTTTAGTGGTTAACCGGTTAACCATCAATATAGCACATTAGTTGAATAGGGCTTTGAAACATGCATATGGCGTTTACCATCAACAACTGCACGTTTGTTTCCTACGGTGGTTAGTGATATTAGACCAATTTTCAAAGTATTTTCAAACTCTGTTGCTTTCCATATTGATAAAAAAGAACAAAAAATTATTTTTAATATTAAAAAAAAAAAAACGAAAGAAATCCATTGAACAGATCAAAAAGTTACAGATTTTTAAATATTTTCAATTTAGAAGCTTTTTCCTGAAATTTTTTTACCTATGGATAATGCGGTACAAGCGTGGCACCGAACTGAATTAAACAAAAGTCAAAATCCCGAAGTGATCCTGTTTGAATTTTTACAAAACTTCAGAGATAAATTTAGGTAACTTAATGAGAATTTGTCTATCTGTTGAAGAGAATAAGAGACTCATTTTAATTGTGTTCGGATAGAAATAACTGTCAAATTTTTTTCTTGAGTTATCAAAATAAGGGCACTCAAAAAGATAATGAAATTCATCACCGATTAAATTTGTATTGCAAATTCTATCATCAAAAGCGATATTAAAAAAAGCTCCAGTGACAACTGGAATTTTACTGTTGCGCAATCTAAATTTGGAGATTGGGATTGATAATGATCTAGGAAGAATAATTAAGTATTTCTCCAAACAAAGATCCGATTTGAAAATTTTATAATTGTAACAGGAAGAAGAATTATCAAGAGTGGAACTCCAATCTTGAGTATGCTGATCACTGATTCTTAGTTTGATACAATTTTTCAGCCAGGACTTACACTACTACCTGAGAGCCAGGGAGTTTATCCTTTTTTTTGCCCGGGTGTACTGGGCCTATGCCGGGACTTGTTCATGGAGTTCATGCATGTTAAAAAAAAGCAGGGATTTTGGGTCGGGACAAGCGGAAGCGCAAGTTTCTACAAAAAGGTATAAACAAAGTGTGACAAAGCTACACAATACACAAGATTGAAAGCAGCATAATCAAAAATGAATTACACAATCGGGTTTGACGCATTTTGACGCTTTTGCCCGGCTAGCAGGGGTTGTGACTTGGCCGGGGTTTGACATAAAAATGTTGTCCCGCAGGGCCGGGACTTTAACATTTCAAAAAAAAAAACCACCTGTGTGCAAGTCCTGGCCATCCCCGGGTACCCAGGGGCTGGGGCATTTTTGATAGGTGCATAGTTTGAATCATTGAGACAAGAATCTTAAACAAGTAATTACCGGCAATCTGCAAGACAAATGGCACCAACAAGCTATTTGGTGCATAGGTGAAACTCAGGTCAAGTGACTCTGACTACAGACTACAATTTTTTATTTTTTGTTAATTAGTCCAATTATTTCCAAAGTTTGTTCAAGATGTTATTGTGTGAACATACTTTACTCTTCGTCTTCTTGATGTGGGTAGACGAAATCAACCAAGTAACATCTATTGGTATTGAACCTGGTGAGCATGTTCCACCTGAACTGAAGCTGACTCCTAATGGCTGATGGCGCTGCCTCACCCAATTGATAACCAGAATGCCGATCTACTTCTACGGTCCTTTGCAGAAGTGGGCTACCTTTATGCTATCAGGACACTACCTGTTGTTGTGGAACCGCACCACAGACATGGAACATCTCTTGTGTCTGCCCACTGTTGATTCCGATGAAGCAACCAGACATTGTACCCATCTCTGGTTGGATCATATTTGAGAACCACTGTTGTTTGGACCGATAAAAGAAGATGAGTATACTTAGTGGGCGAAAGTATGGTACTTACTAAAGCTATGATAGCATGCTGAAACATGACATCAAATTTGTTGTAATGCAAGGCTCATGTAGGAGACTTACCATTCAATACTGCATCCACTGTATAGTTGACTTTCAGCCATTCATTTTTCCAGCTATATTTATTTGTTGAATCCATTGCATGTCGACAAAATATGGTAAAACTTCTGGATGTAGTACTTCAGTGTAGATTGTCTCAAAATGGATCAAACTTGCTATTGTTATTGTTTGGGATATGACGTCAAAGACCATAAACGAGTCGCCTCTTGCCGTACCGGCCTTGTACTCTTACAGCACACCCACTGTATTGCGGGTTTGGAATGAGAATTACAATCACGTTGACTGAATTTTTGTGCCTTTGCCGTGTCACTCCGACTTTTACAGAAGTTCTCTACAGCTTTCAAAGCACATGGTATCGCTACCATTTTTGTAACACGACTTGAAAGCTGACACAGGATTATTAAAATTTTGCTGATTTCTTCTTTGGCAGTAAGGGATCGTTCATAACGATGAGAAACTAGGTAACAGCCGTTATCAATCCCAGTGATATTGGGAAGTGGAAGCATATTTCTTGTACTTTTTGTAGAACTTCTTAATTTTTGTAGTTTGACCTCCGGTCACCTTTAGTTGTGCTTGGTTCTGTGTAAGACTACTGCCCACATCTCGTGTTGTGAGACCCAGGGGCTACAACCAGAGAGGTGGTCACCATATATCTAACTATACTTGAGAACGGATGTTTTTGAAAAACATATTTGGTGATGTAGAGGTGTACCTGCACTGGCGAGCAATTACTGACAGAGAAATGACCACAAGACAGTTCTCTACTTCTCCACTAAGTTTATCAGCTTTTCAAAATTGCACCCAATACGGATGTTTAGTGAATTGTTATCAGGAAACATTGACCACAGGCACAGCACCAAAACCATCAGTTGTAACTAGAAGGCGTTAGTGACCAACCAACGCAGAGGCTTCTGGTCATTCCTATACTTCGTCTGACCTGAACCAAGGAGTGATGTCATAGCTTTTACGCTGCGGAAGTACAATGGCATGGCGTTAAGGAAACAGTTATGACTCACACCATGGGTGAGCCAATCCATAGTGTAGACAATCAATTACGAAAAAATGATATACACTCAACATCGCCGTGGGATTGTGGCGCCTGAGCCGATGAAAGCAAATCACAATTGGGCATTGTCAAAATAAAGCTGGGGTAATATTGTAATAAAAATACAGTGCAGATGACTAAAGTACATAAGAGTTACTTCAGAAATTGATCTAGTTGCCCATGCAAGTTTCAATAGGATACAAAAAATATTCAAATATGGGTAAGCGCCGAAATAATGCACCGACAGTGTGATAAATGGTCCAAAATTTGAAACCTTCCCAGAAAGAATTGTTATTGTGGTCTTATTTAAGCCAACATAGCCAAGTTAGTAAAAGACCAAGTTATTCCATAAAATATTTGGCAAATTTATTTTTTTACAACACTTATTACTAATTATAATCTAAATCAGAAAAACACAACAACTTAGCCCTTGTCCTTATTTTGTCAAATAAGTATTTGTGCAGTCATGTGATGTTTTTTAATTTACTTTGGTACGAACCAAGAAAATATGAACAAAATCTTCAAAGGAAACTGTATTTGGAAAAAAAATAAAGATGGTGCAAAAATTCATCTAAAATGGTGGAAACTGAGGAACAAACCGTTACAAAATAAAGCGAAACACAACATCCATTTGTCCTTCTAGTCAGGTTGATAAGTCATATATTCTTGCCTAATCTTGCATTGACATTTTTTCTCTATTTCAAAAAATGTCCAAATTAAAAGCGGAGATGGATTTCTAATAGATTTGTGTCATGAACAATCCGACTATATTTTGCTTTCAAGATTTGACAAGTAAAATCCCGACCTTTCAAGTTGGAATTTGATTTGCCTTAATGTTTCAATATTGTATTGCTTCATCTTGGTTTTGTTTTATAGGCGATCTCATGTGGCATGTTATGATGTGAGTATGGATTGTTGATTGCCAGTAATCACTTAGAGAGGATTTTTGTGATCACCCTTTCATTACAAGAGAAGATCCTGTGTGTGTTCCACGAGTCAATGTGTTTGGCATTTCACGACTTTTTCAAGAATGTGATATAACATGATATACAGGATCATTTGCTAGAGAAATTTTCCAGGAGCGATCTCTGGCTGGTTTCAAAAAAAACTTACCAAGGACTAACCAATTTTCATCTGGGACTATGATTTATATTGTGAGTCCTTCGTTGAAAAAAGACGCAAAAAATATATAGCGACATGTTTAAATGAATTACGGGACCATCTTCCAATCACTAATAATTCACATTACTGTCCTTATCAGGTGCTCAAATGTGTGACTTATGAACGGGGACACAATGTAATTGAATGGGCCCGAATACGACACACAATGAAATGTCGTTAAAGAGACGGATTGACAAACAAGATCTTCTCTGCCTTCATACCAAGTATTATTATGGTGTTTATTGTGACCCACCCATCGATTATTTGTTTGCTGTCTGCATGTAAAAACATGTAACCCATACCTTTGTAAGGATTTTATTGATTGATTGAAGCCACTTCCAACTTAATTGTCTTGTATTTGAAACAATAAACATAGCATTAAATAAGTTTCAACCATTTATGTAAGTCCATGGTAAGTACACCATGCAGATAAACAATTTATCTTAGTATTGCATACCATGCATAATTTTAAAATCATTCTAGCCTAGATCATCAAGAAGGGGCCGCAGCTGGTGTATTGCTTTTAGAATGATGCGAGGCATTTTTTGGTAATTGAAGTTATCAAGTTGCTTAAAATCATAACTGTAAGATGAAACTACGCATGCGCAATTGCTAGACGGGAGTGACAAAGATTTCCACATAATATCGCTGTTGTGGACTCTATTAAAGTCATCTTGTCCGTTAATAACTGACTTTATGTAACCAGTCAAATGGTTGCTTTTCGTAATAACCTCTGATAAGTGTATTATGAATCAAAGATTGTAACCATAAAATTATTAATAATAATATAGCCAGTTTTTATATAGCGCTTAATCTCCATAAACAGGCCCAAAGCACTGTTGCCAATTATTATTACACCGCCTTCAAGAAATCGCCACAATCATTTCTCTTCATCAAGGTGGCTGCTCAAAGACATGCCTTACAAGCGCACAAGCCTAACAGCACTTGGATTGTAATATTCCCCACAACAGCTCCCCAGACTTTGCTTGGGTCAACAAGGCAATTGAGATTAAAGACACTATCAGCAATTTGCTTAATCAACAAATGAAAAAATCATCAAAAAATCAGATTTTGCATGTCTGTTCCAAGAATGGGTATCCTAACATATCATCAGGGGGGGTAGGTCATGCCAAACTAACAGCAACAGCAAATTCAAAACGGCATCAACTTCCGGGTGCTAGTCTGTTTCAAAGACTTAACGGTAGGAGGGCGCTCTTACGCATATCGAACGGTTACACACAGACTTGACTAAAGACTAGGCCTGGTCACGAATATTTAAATCTAAATGACCGTTATTGGAAATTACACTATTTTGCAGCGGGGTTAATCCACTAACCCCGACGGATTTTGAAGCCAATAATATTTTCTTAATTTATCATGATATTACTAAGATCTTTTGAACAAAGGTTTAAGAGATGATTTTTTAAAGCCACTGGGACCGAGACTGCCATAGTAAATGCATGTAGCAGTTCCACAAATTACCGTTTGGAAATCCCCAGTGCCCAAATCGAGAAGGTCGTGTCCTACCCCCCCCCTGCATATCATACAAGGGATAAGACCAAAAAGCAATAAGCACAAAAATCATATATTTTGGTCAGTACTGTCCGTACGGACACCACGTAATTGAATGGGGATTTGAATCTTTGAACACTGATGTTTTCTTCCTTTCTGTCAATTTTTCAGTTGGAAAAATAACTTATGAGAAATCTGACTTATTATTCCTGCAAATTTCAAATATTTTTACTCTTTCGGGCGGATCACTGATAGTGGCTTTAAGTATCTTGCCCAGGGACCACAACCATGTTGACCACAGTGGGGCCCTCAACTCAGATTTTTTAACGGTCTAATGATGCACAGTCCTGCCTTTTCCACGGACCACACATGCTCCGCTCATTCCTCACTGGGGGCAGTCCACCCTTTTTAAAGGGTGCCGGGTGGAAATCCTGATAATCAGTTAAAGGGTGGGGGCTGACACTTTTCAGTATAAAGTGCCTCTGTAAAACAGGTGGGGGTCAAAATATAAAGGGTGGGGGTCACCCCTGCCTACTAGGGGTTCATACAGGTACCTCCTTTGCTAATTTGGATATGGCCACAAAAAAATAAATTAAACATTATATGATCTATAATTGTCACTTTTATTATACAGTCACATGTGCAATCTGTATTGGCAGTTTATGGTACTGTTTACAGGTAATCACAATATTTCCGTTGGCTATTGAATAAAAAGGGTGGGTCCGAAATTTTCAGTATAAGGGTGCCTCGTAAAAGGTTGGGTTTCACATAAAAAGGGTGGGGGTCAACCCCACTGCCACTATGCCTAATTACTTTTCTAAAAGTTATATGAAATAAAAGTATCTATCAGGATGACCCAATAAACTTTACCCAAATGAGTGATATTTTAACACTTTTTTATTTGATTAGCTGTGATTTTATTTTATAATCATAAAGAATGGGTAATGAGCCCTGGCCTGGCAAAGAATTGTCATTTCGTTGTGGTTCTCAAGATACGGTCCACTGAACAATAAGTATGCAAAACCAGACTGTCCCACGGAGCTCATTTCGTACGGCATGAAATCCCCCATGCCAATTGAGCTGACCGTGACCTACCCCTCCTGCCCTGCCAAGACAGAAAACTGGTATTTAGCACAACTGCAGACTTGTCGCATGGGTATTTCATGATGAATGTTATAAGTACACGTTTTTTTGGCAAACCATGCTTTCAAATCTGAAATCATGCTCAGCAACTCACCCAAATGAATCAGCAATAGATTACAGCAATACAGGCTAAACCACAAAACAATAGGCCATTGATGTGGGTCAGTCTGGGTGTATCCATGACCCATATATTATCCTAACGCGGTTGATTCTGAGGGGACGAAAAGTTGTTTTCCCCCAGGTCTAAAGTATTCAAAAGACAAAACCCCTTCATAAATTACTAAGTTATGTAAAAATCATAACAGGTCCATTTGTTATTTAAAACCATTTTACCATGCATTTATTTATCCCCCTGGCCTGAAAGGCAGAGGGGGATTTGGCAGAGTGCCGTATGTTTGTGTGTGCGTGCTTGTGTTGGTGTGAAGTTTTGGTAGTGCCAAATTTTAGCTTTTTCTTTGATTTTCACATGTTTTTTGGCAGTTTTTCCTTCTCATTTTCCTCTTCCCCCCCCCCCCCTTTTCCGCATTTTTTTGTCCATGGCCTCACACACCCCTGGTGTGTATGTTTTTCCATTTGGTTATTAAGTTTTTAAGGTTTTTCAAGCTTCCTTCGAAAAGTTGTCTGAATTATCACGACTTGGGTTAGGTGGCATTTAGAGGTTCCTATCATATTGTGGAGTTATGTCAAGGTCATGCCACGGTCAAAGGTCTCTTAAGTCTGTTCCAGACTGCCATCTGCAGGGGGATGACAACGTTTAATTTGCAGTATTTTTAACTTTTATATTATTTACCTTTTACAGTTATTGACTTTCTAGGAGATAGTCTCGCAATGGCTGACCATCAACCTGAGTGCATAGTGTGCATTGCAAAGAACCAACCACCCTTCCATATCACCTACGAAAGGACCCCCGGTAAACCAGAAGAGCCCTCCCTTGCGGAGAGACTCTCCAAGTCCTGAAAGTAGACAAATATACTCTGCATATAACAATCGGGTGTACACCTATAATTTCAGTTATGTGCAGTATGTTTAGCACATGGCATCAATGATCTCAGTAATGCCAAGCAAGGACTGTCAAACGAGCATTCACAAAAATACTCTGGCAAGCGCGTGATGCCACTCAACTTGCGGTCGTTGAGGAAGGCATATTTCTGCAGGTAAGGAAGATTGGGTCCAAGGTTAAGTTCCACAGAGAGTAATCAACTTGGGTGGATCGGATGCATGCCCTTCATCTTAATTAGACTTATGGGCTGGCAATCATGCTAATGATGGTACCTAATCTTCTAATTAATGAGTTTCATTGTGGCTTCTTGGAAGGACGGGTGGAGAGGGGAGAATGGGGGGGGAGAGGGGGGGTAGCTCGGGAAAAGGGGGGGGGGAGAATTCCACACAATCTTGTGAACGCGATTACCCTGTGCGACCCATAGGGTCAATGGTGATGTATCTTGGTGGGTGGAATCGGAACTGCATGCCTTCATCTGATTAATATGGGCGTGGAATCTGCTATTAGGTACCTAATTTGCATATTAATAAGTTTTAATTTGGTCTTTTACCCAAAAAGCTTGTGAAAAACTCATCTGAGATCCCTAATCCGATTTTTGGTGAAATTTGGTGGAGGGGTGGGAATCAGTTAGTCTCGCGCTGATTAGGTTGTGGCGCATGCTAATAAATAGCTAATTTGGCATATTTATGGGCTAAATTTGGGGTAATTTCCACCCAAAACTTTACAAACTATCTGAAGATCCTAAGTCCGATTTTGATGAACTTGATGTCGGGGTGGGATCCTGTACTCTCGCTCTGATAGGTTTAGGTGGTTGTCCGTGTTTAAGGTGGTTTCCAGCTAAGGGGGTTGTTGGTTTTAAGGGGATTGTTGGGGTTGAGGGGGTTTGTCTAGGTTTAAAGGGGGTTGTCCGGGTTAAGGGGGTTGTCCTGGACTTAAGGGGGATTGTTGGGGTTTCGGTGGTTTGTTGGGGTTTAAGGTGGCTTGTCCGGGTTTAAAGGTTTGTCTGGGTTTTAAGGGGGGGTTGTCTGGGCTTAAGGGGCTTTTTGTGGTTATGTGTGTTGCACTATTTTTTAGGGGGTTGTCCAGGTTAAGGGGGTTTGTCCGGGTTAAGGGGGTGTCCAGCTTAAGGGGTTGTTGGGTTTAAGGGGGATTGTTGGGGTTTAAGTGGGTTGTCTGGGTTTTAAGGGGTTTTTTTTTTTTTTTTTTTTTTTGTCCAGTTTAAGGGGGGTTGTTTGGACTTAAGGGATTGTTGGGTTATCCGGGTTTAAGGAGGGGGGTTGTCTGGGCTTAAGGGTGCTTGTTGTGTTTTGAGGTGGTTGCACGAGTTTAGGGGGTTTTGTCCAGGTTTAAGGGGGGTTGTGGGGTCTACGGGGATTTTGGGGTTTAAAAGGGTTTTTTGGCCCGGGGGGGGGGGTACTCGACCCCAAATTGGGTACATGTGTGCGATCGCCAGGTCAACAATCGACCCATTTATAGTGACCAATTGTTCAAAATCTGACCATTTCTTAGTTGGTTCCGATTTCGACCATTTGTATAGTTTTTGCTTTGAAATTTCGTACCATTTTCATAGTATCTTAGCAAAATTTGCCCATTTTCAAGTAAACTTTTTCCAAAAGTGAAAAATCACCATCATTGTGATTTTACGGAAAATTAAAAATTGTAACCCACATTTTAAGTCAATTGCAATCAAAATTGAAAAATGGGCCCTTTATATAGGAGCATGACCTCAAAATGACCCATCATATAGTAGCATGGTGGGAAAACGACCCATTGTTATGTAAGTAAGGGGTGAAAATGTGACCCATATAGGCGGCACACATATGTGTAATACCCTTTTCTCACTGAGTACCCCCCCCCCCCGGGTTTTTTTTGGTTAAGGGGTTTTGTGGCACCATATACGAGGTGCATGCGCAGACGTGCACACATTGGCATGAGCGTATGCGCGCATGGTGCGAGGCATTTGCCCCGCGGGACGTGCACATGCATTGTTACGGGTTGATTAAAGGGGGTTGTTGTCTGGGCTTAAGGGGATTGTTGGGGTTTCAGTGGGTTGTCCGGGTTTAACGGGGTTGTCCGGGTTTACGGGGGGGTTGTCTGGGCGTAAGGGGGTGGTTTGCTGGTTTTATGGTGGGTTGCACGAGTTTAAGGGGAGGTTGCCCAGGTTAAGGGGGTTGTTGGGTTTAAGGGATTTTTGGGGTTTAAGGGGGGTGGTGGTTTTGCTGGATGATTATTTAAAAATTTGTAAAACCGCTCCCGCCAGGGAGATTTAGCGGTTCGAGACCCACGACGTTTGTATTTTTAAAAGTGGATTAATCTTGAGAACAAAAATTCCTTAATACTGCACAAACTCATGTAGAAGCCACAGCCCCCCCCGTTGATGTTGTGGTAACCGATTTAATCATCCCCCAATTAACTTATTTCAGCACTTCAGCACCCAATTAACTTATTTTTGAAAGAGATTTCCATTTTTTTAGTTCGACATAAATATTGTGAATTGGGCATAATTCAAAATACTGTTCCACAACCATCTTCAAGGCTAGGTTTCATTAATTTATTAGGACTAGTGTATACTTTCCCTAATAGGGAAAGTATATAATAATGATTCAGTTTAGATTTCCTGTTTTGAAAGATTCTGGATAATTTCCTATTATGAACTTAAAAAAAAATCAAAAAAACTCGCCAACCCTGCATGGTTCCACCAGCCCTGCAAGTACTATCATGTAGGTTATGCTCCAATTTGAGGTGAAAGGTTTTTGTTGTCTCTGCAAGAATTGCAGAAGGCACATAGGGATAACTCTGATCGTATGTCTTTTTGTCTGGTGGTCAAATGTTAACCCTTAATATGTGCATGCCGTATGAGTTCCGTAAGGCTACGCTGATGTCAACGTGGTCGAAAGGGGAGGGGGCGGGTTTGGGTGACATGTTTGACCTTATGTGATCCTTGGTGACCTCAATGCTTACCTTTTGGCAGGTCAAAATGTTAACTCTTTTCCGCAAGGCTTGTGTGCAAGTTATCTGGATTTCCTTTAGGCGTATATGATGTAACTTGGTGGAAGGAAGCGGGTTAAGAGTTTCTCAACCTGATTAGATGTTGGGCATATTTCAGGGAATTAAACGTATCAACTGAGCTAATTAATATGCAGCAATCAGCATCATCGCTAAATATTTTTGAAACGGTACATCGATATTTAAAATTTCTTTTTCTTCACTTCAACGAAAAACCCATTATGGTGCACATCTTCTTTGCCATTGAAAATTCCTGATACATGCGGCTTAGGTATGCAAATGAGCTAATTAATAGGCATAATGCTGTACTCGCTAAAACGGTGCAATCGAAATGCAAAATTCTTTTGCTATATGAAAAACTACTAGACCATACCTCTTGGGTGTGAAGCATTTGGAGGGGTAAGGTTGGAGTGTTTTGGGCAGGGGGAACTGTGGTGTGTTGCGGGGCCTCGGGTTGGGGTTTAGTTGTGGGGTTCATTGGCGGCTGGCAGGGTGGGGTTGGGTTGAGGAGGGATCGGGTGATGTGCGTTGGGGTGGGTGGGGTGGTTGTGCGTCGGAGTGGGGTGCTCGGGGAGGGTGGGGTGTGAGGGGGCGGGTGGGGGGTGACCTTTGTGACAACATTCACAGCCCATTGGTGACCTCATGTGACCTGGTAACCTCATGTGACCTTTGTGACCTCATGTGACGTGACGCTTTGTCCTATTCACAAATAGGTGTGTCAGGGAGGGGGTCGGTGTGGGGTGTGTCATGGAGGAGGCAGGGTGTGGCATGGAGGAGGCAGGTGGGGGTGCCTTCATGTTACCTTTGTGACCTCATGTGAACCGCTTTTTGACCTTGGTGAACCATGTGACCTTGGTGACCCTGTGACCATTGTGACCCCATGTGTACTTTGTGACCCATGTGACCTCAGTGACCCCGTGAATCTCGTGACCCATGTGATCCTCGTGACCCATGTGCTCGCGTTGGAACCTCGGTGACCCCTTTGTGCCCTCGGTGACCCATGTGACCCTTCGCTTACCCTTTACCTTCCTCGGGACACCATTGAACCTCGTGACCCCATGTGAACCTCGTGACCAATGTGACCTCGGTGACCCATTGACCTGTGTGAACCCATGTGACCTTTGTGACCCCACGTCACTTGGTGACCTCATGTCCACCATTGGTGACCTCATGTCACCTTTGACCCATTCACAAACGCAACGCAAGAACGACACTAGCGGTCCACGGACCGCGACGGTATTTTTTATTTTTTGGGTCCTTTGTGATCTTATAAAGAATTCAACATCTGATGCCAGTTCAAAAATCATCGCTAAAATCTGTTCAAACTTGTCTCCCTTTTAGCCAGAGGGTGGTTTGAGTCATTCCCACAATGCACCATTTTGGAATTTCACTCAATAGGGTCATGATCCCCCAAAATCCTTTCTTAACACATAAAACCCGCGACTTTCTCATTTTAAGCCTCAAGGTGCTAGTACTTGGGGATTTTTTTTTGCATGATGATCATGAAATGTCTTGTGGTTCGTGAACTTTCGCCACATTTTATCCCAAGTACTTACATGTGTTTATTACAGTTCAGTATAGGCAACATTGCAATGCATTATGGGATTGATTCAAAAACAGGCCCTCTGCCGTTTAGGCTAATTCAGCAAAATATTTTTGCTTGGATGGGCCTTTTAAGTGGATATGAACCCAATGCCAATGCGTGCTAAGACTGTGGTTTTTTCAAGTATTCTTGTTTTCTCATGTAGAAAAAGAAAAAGAGGAAGTCTGAGTGCGAGTTATCAGTGGGGGATTTGGAGTTGTGCATCAGGGAGATCGACGAGTTAATTACCCAAACACTCCAAGATGAACTCGTCCATAAGGGCAAATCTTCAACAGAAAAAACATATGGTAGGTATATTTGTTTGCAATTTTGGACTACAAATAAAGTTCCCACTGATTCATGATAGTGGTTTAAAGTGTTTCGAGTATTTGAAGATGAAGGAATGGAATATATCATGAATATGCATATTTTCTGTCTAACACAAGTAAACAAAGACTAATCTCAATTTGGATCACTATCAGTGATCCATCCGTTTTTTTTTTTTTTTTTTTTTGTAGAATTCTCATCAGTTATTTTTCCAACTGAAAAACTAAGAGAAAAGGAAGAAAACAGCAGTATTCAAAGATATGAATCTCCATTCAATTACATGTTGTAGTATGGCAAGTGTCCGTACGGCAAGGGACAAAATACTTTTTAGGCCACGGGGGCTATTTGAGCAAATTCTGCCAAAAAGCAGCCCTTGTAGTACATTTTACCATAGGCCAAAATCTCTCACGGGGGCTATTTTGCATAAACTGAGGGCTAATTGCCCTTAGCCCTCGTGTATTTTTGGCCCTGCCGTATGGACAGTAATGACTAAAATACCCGATTTTGTCCTTATTAAGCTGCTTTAGGTCGTATCACTTGTAGGGTACGTTAGGACACCTATACTTGTTACAGAGATGCAAAAAGCTGATTTTTCATGATTTTTTTATTTTCTGATTTAGCACCTGCTTTAGCAGGAAGACACACAGGGATGGCCTTTTCTGCTGTGGGCTATAGGCTGTGGCCTGTCCCCATAAAGAAAGGGTAACAATTGTTCATTGATTGATTGATTAGCTTCATACTTGGTCGGTCAGAAGAAGCACTGGCAAAAGGCTTATATGTGGTGTAAACAAAGTGACCTTTGATGACCCCTGTGTGAACTTTGACCCCATTTTGTAAAAATCTATAAAACTACATTTCTTTGGCACATAGATGCTATAGTCACCAAAATTAACTAAAAAAGAACCACTTGTTAGAGTTTTGTGAGATGTACACAGATTGACCTTTGATGACCTGTGTGACCTTTGACCCAATTTCATTAATTCTCATTTATGCATTGACTGATTAAAGCAATAATAGCACTTTTTTTGAAGAGTGCCCCAATTTTCCAATTTTTTTTAGATTTTTACATGGTTGCAGTGGTAACTGGCTAGTAAACTCTACATGTGAATGGTTGGCACCTTGCAAGAACCAATCTGACCTCAAGTCTGAACTAAACTAAAGTTTGCACTAAACCTGGAAGAAGAAGAGGCACTCGAAAATGTTGGTGTTGCAAACAAAGGAATTTTGTAATTAGAATAATTAATATCGGAGATCTCCGATAATAATTCAACGGCTGTTACAAACGGCCTTCCAATATGAAATAGCACCATGTACGTGTCTACGCTCATCCATTAGTTGTTTTATTGGTTCAGGCAAGTCAAGTTAGAGGTCATTTTCTTGAGGTGGCATTATTTTGTCATGGACAGACATAAACTTTTCACAGTGCATTTGTTATCATATGATCTCATATTGACATGCATAACGTTACATAATTGTTGCATACAATATATAAGAGGATGGTCCAAAAGTGACAAGGAGCAGTTTGATATTACAAAGACATGCCTACTTGTTAAATAAAACTAGATAATGATAATAGTGGATCACTATTATCCCAAACAGCAATCATTAATTTAAAACAGGCATGTGTTTTTCTAATGTACATGAGCCATACAGCATTCATTTTCAAATACATACCGTGTTGTCCCTAATAAACGCCCCTGCTCTAATAAACGCCCCCTACGATTTTTGGATAAAACAATTCAAGAAAATGAGTTAAGCTTACTTAAATCGCATAATTTAATGGCCAGGATTGTCGTAATCCGTATCATAATCACTGTTGTCATCAATACTTTCTACAAAGTACAAAGTGATGTTCGTGGATTTCATGTGTATAACGACATCTGGACCCCCAGTAATCTTTTATAAACTGTGCAAGGTGATTTTTTGTGGGGATTTTTGACTTTCCATTTTTGACTGTAATAAACAGTCTAAACTCTTTTGAAAATGCACCGCCCCCGGGGCGTTTATTAGGAACAATACGGTATATCAAGAGGCTAAAACATTTAACCTTGATCTAGTAGCATTAGAGGCAGGGAAATATTCCAGATGGGTAAAAGGATATGTACTCAATTATATAACACATGAAAATATTCCTGACACTTCACTGGTGGAAACCGCATCACGTGACATAAAATAGTTTTATCTTCTCACCCAAATAACGGGCCAACCGGTCAACAAGCGACCTTGATGGGAGCCCCTGGACCGGCCGGCCAATAGCCGATTCCGATGGGAACTTTCGGACCGGCATTATTTAACATGATGCAGTTATGTAACTTGATGCAGTTTCCACCAATAAAATGACAACAATATTTTCATGCGTTATATAAAACAAATATTTACTGCTCTTTATTCGGGCAATGGTAAAATATTTGCCCTCGGTGACCGCAGACCGTGAGCCCACCATTGCCCTCGACCTTAGGTCTCGGGCAACAGTAGGCCCACGGTCTGCAGTCACCTCGGGCAAATACTTTGTACCATTGCCCTCATGAGCAGTAAATATTTGTATAATATCCCACACAGTGAGGGGTTAATATTAAGTCTGGTACCAACCAAACTTCAACTTTTCAAATGAGGTCAATTTTACATTAACAGTTTGTCTTACAACTTGACCTCACATGACCTTTGACCTCAACACGTAACCTTTGACCTCATCAACAAATGAGGGACCCCAAGTTGCACCCATGACTCAAGTTTGGACATAAACTTTGCATTTCCAGCACTGCCGTTAAGTACAATTTGGGATCCCAATTCTAATTACAAAATAGCTTATTTTATGATAAATACACATTTTTGAGCATTCTCGTTCGCAGGTAAAGTTTCCTAGACAATTTCCAACATAACTGGGCAAAAATATCAAAATTTTGAAAATTGCGGGAGCTCTTCAAAAATGTACTGTTATTGCTTTAAGTTCATACTTGGTCAGAAGAACCACTGGCCCAAGGCTCATATGAGGTGTCAACAGGTTGACTTCAGATGACCCCTATGTGAACTGACATTACCAAACTGTGACTCCCATTGGCAAACCGCAATGGCAGACGAAACAAGCGTTCCAGGGAACAATGCATTTTTGGGGTACGTTTAGAAACGGGTCCACATAAAAACACTGTCATTTACAGAGGGGCCTAGACTCTCCTCTGTTTCTCATGTTATTTACTGGTGTTAATGTAGGTGTGCATTTTGTATTTTTTAATTAAATTCTTCTTTCTTTGCAGAGCCAGAATTGTTATCTACAGAGCTTGTCATTGTGAAAGGTAGGGATTATTATAGCATTTTAACTCTCTTGTATGTTTTCAGCATTTTTAGTTATAATTCTCAGTTGAATAAATCCTGACACCATGCACCACAAGTCATTGCCAAAATGACTTGTGGATATGCTAAGAAGAAGAGTTATAATTCTTGCAAAGATTTTTAGGTATATAAGGGATTTACCAGAAGGCTTTTAGGTGTAGGTCATTCATGATTCATGCCATGAAGGCTTTCAGTATTTTTGTACTATTAATAGTCTTATGCTATCGAGTAGAAGAATCAACCGTTTGGCCGTTGCGAACACGCTACTACTATGTTTTTTATGACTGATTTAAATTGCTCTGAAAATTGGATCAAAATCAGCTATTATGTTATGGAAGAAATTTAACAGATTGGTTGTGTCTAAATGTCCTTTTTGAAGGTGTTTTTTGGCGAGAATCTGATTATTGAAATCTCGTCAGGTACTTTAGTTATCCCCGAAAAAGGTGTTATTGAGACCTGATTCCTCTTAACAGTAAATGTCCTTTGCATTCTGATTTTGTAGAAATGTTCTGTGGAGATGGAAAAGGAAGTTTGGAAAAATTGATCGCCAAATAGTTTGTCAGGCAGCCAAGCCAGGAGGGTAGAAGATAATGAATTGTATTTTAGTGTTGAAAACAACCAAACAAACATAAAATAATCTATTGTTCAGGAGGCAGCCAAGTGACGTCAGTGGTAGCAGTAAAAGGCAAATGGTGCGCCCGCAGGGCGCGGAGTGCCCATCTCTCTATCATTGCGTGTGGGCCAGACTCCCCCTCATATGTTGCTGGGGGGGTTTGCCACTCCTCCCGCACTGCCACTGGGGGGGGGAATGAGGGGAGTAAATTTTTTGGGAAAATCTGTCCAAAGTTGAGATTTGTAACAAAATTTTGCCCCCAAAATTGGTGATTTTTGCCAAAAATCCATGGGTGGGGGGGGAGGAGAAATGTTGGTCAAGTGGTGAGCAAGTTGCCACTCATGTAATCTTTTAAGGGCTTATTCACAAAGTAACATTCCTCCACTTTCACAAACTCAAAAAAACCATCAAATTGTTGAATTCATAACTGTTTACCCCCTGGTGCACTACTGCTCTCTATCAGCTCAGAGCAATATTTTGATGGTCACTTGGAAGGTATATCATGTAATGAGCAACAGAGATACTGTAAGAATAACAACTGGTATGGTTTCCACCAAGATATAGAAGCACAATTATGATTGGTTACTCAGAAGGCTACCTCATGTTGTATCCTGAAATGAAGCAATCAGAGAGATTGTATCATAGGTGGTAGGGGGTGAAGCTCTTTTTAAAAGTTTCACTTTAACCTAGGTGGTACTCCCAGATTCCACAGGTGTCTAGCTAGCTATCAGACCCCTGGCATAAAGCCTGGCATCAAATAGTGATTATAGTAATGGTGTTAAAGGTGGTGACCCGATCAAAAACCTCAACCCCCCCCCCTCCAGTTTACCCAATCAAAATAAAGATTTTGTTATCGGTAGAAAGTTCATCTCTGGGAAATTTAAGGCCTGGGAAATGTTTCCTTTTGACGTTATGAAAAAAAATTCCCCAAATGTGGTCGAATGCACTAGCTCTCTCACACACACTGTTCCTATGGGTCAATTTAGGTACTGAAGGTGCGAGAAGGAATGTAATTGTGGGCCTCCACTATAGCTGCAGGACCACTTAGCACCGTTGTGCGTGTGTATGTATGGTGTGTAATGTGTTGTGTGTGTGTGTGTTTGTATGGAGGTGGGTCAAAGAAAATGTTAAGTTTTTCATGGGGCGGCCCACCGCTTATATTCTTGAATATAGCCCGAGCGCGAAAGCCTATAACCGCGAAATTCTAGTTATGCCTGTTTTTTTCTCCATATCAACAGTGTTTATCCCTGAGTTGCCTGATGAAACAAGGATCACATCCACCTACAAAGACAACCTTGTGCAGCTCTGAAGAGAATGATCTCTCCATATCCAAAGGTGACGTTACTTACTTCTTTTAAAAGTATAGAACATCCAGAGCTGCATTTCATTCATGATTTTCAGTCATTTTGTATGTGAAGATGTGTGTGTGCTCGCCGCAATTGCACACCTTCAATATTACCTAGGTATTTATCGAGGTTTTCATCCAACAATTATGTACACTTATTAGTTAAAATCAACACTTATTGAAAGTAACATAACATCAGGCTACATTGTGGAGAGAGTGGGAGGGTTGTTTATCAGTGATTAAAAATTTGACAAAGGTCAAGTTTGGGGTCGAGTGGATGGAATTTTACGAAGGATTAATGATGTGTGTTGCAACATATAACAGTAAATAATGAGTTACTAGTTGCTTAGAAATGAACGATTTGGCCTTGCTCGATTTTTGAAAGTGAAATATTTTAGGACTAAAGGCTTTTTTTCATAAGTTTTGTAAGCTTAGTGCTGACCATGCCACTTTAACATGGCGGGAAAAAGTGGGGAATTCAAGAAGCTCCTTCCCGGGAAATCTTGCATCCTCGTGGAAAATGAGAGAAGGGAGAAAGAAAAAGAAATGGAGAGGGAAGAAAATAAAAATGAAGTACGAGTCGTTTTTTCTCCAAAATTAACGTCAGAAAACAAATATAAATAAACGCATTCCCCAAAAGTTGCATCACATTGTAATTTCTTCAGTGTAGTTGTCCGCCGGCTGTCCGAGCTCCGTCCAGCCTGCCGGCCGGCCGGCTGACCTGAACTGCTGTACTAGTACCGCGGGAATAACACTCTGAATCTGATGATCAATAAATATTTCACACTGTGCAACACACATCAAAGTACCAAGCACTCAATAACCCAATTTGCTGTTGGCACGGTTTTCCATGAGAGAGTCAGCAGTATGATCTTATAATCGATAAAATGCGCAATAGGGTGCATCAGATGCCCCTCATGTCAATAAATTTTCTTGTCCCTAGTCTTAAAGTGTGCCACTTGTCAAAATAACAACCTCCACCAAATTAAAATTAATTTGGATGTCGGCAAGGGGGGCCACCGTGAGCTTAGTTTTGTACACAAAGTCAATAGGATGTTTTGTTGTTTTCTGACAAAACACCAACAAAATATGACCGTCATCTGTGATTTGGTCAGAAATTCTCCAAGAGGTAGTTTATAAGGTTAGGCAAACAATTTTCCAAGAAGTACCAATCAAACTTGTTCTCATTGGCAGAAAACATATCTTTTAATAAATTTATTTCAGTGGAGTCAAGGCAATACACAGAATAGCCAAGCATGACCCATATACAGAGCTTTGTAAGTTAGTTTGAAGGACAGTGTATTGTTGTAAGTTCAAGCCTTTATAACCATTAACCAGTTACATAATATATCAATAGTTGTGAAATGGTACTGGGTGTTTTCTTGCATGTGGCAATAATAGCAGGCAACTCTTTTGTCCTCATTCTGTTTTATCCATTTTATACATTACGAAATGATCCAACTAGTGCATTTTTTGTGCTCAAAAAGGCCTTCAGACACCCCTATTGCCACATTAAAAATTTCGGTGCGCCCATGCCTAGTAGCGGTCCATGCTAGCATCGGTACGCCCAACCATATGATGTCACTGGCGTCCAGAATCCTTTGCTCTTTTTTGTGTCTCAGTTGGGGCACCATGTGAAAATTTTAATGGGATAATTATACATAATATTTTCCCCTTTATCGCCGATTTAGCGATTTGTTTATGTATATAATATCTGATAACATCTACCTCTACTACGGGTCGTCGGAGTTTTGGATGATGATGTGTTGGTGAAGTTTGAGATGTTTTCTTTAGACCGGAATCCGGAAGTTTGCTAAGGAGTGGAATTCGGACGATTTCTATGGAGTGGAATTCGAAAGATTTCTAAGGAGCACGGAAATTCGTAGATTTCTAAGGAGTGGGATGTCGGAAGCTGTTTAACATAATACAGATAGATAATTAGGATGTATTATCCCTATCACATGGTTGCCGCGAGCCTCAGGCCGTTTTTCGCGTTGCTCGTACTGCGGGTGTTATTCCTTGGCCAGGTTTAGCTCCCCCCTATGTAAAGTCCAACCTAGACTGTCGACAGGGCATTTGGTGGATAATGTCCCTGTCTCGTGTCCGCTCCCTGCCTTATTTATATTTTATGTTTCGCCCTTGTCTATAGTCCCCCTCGTGGTGCAACCCTGTCATTTGTGTTCTCACAGCGTACTACCACCTCGTGCGATAATCTCAATTTTTCTCAAAATTTTTTTGGGGGGTTGCCCTGTGCTTCTGTCGTCCGTTTGTCTCCTGGCCTTATTCTGCTCTACCCTTTTGGACTCCCGATTCTCGTGGCGGGTCCTCCTATTGTATCTAACACCGTTACTATATGTTTTACTTTTGATGTTGCAGAATGAAGGATCCGCTTCAAGATGTTCTGGATGTAAAAGTTCTTCGCGGACAAGACAAGACCCGTATGATTTTTGTGTGACAGTGCAGAAGCTGTTCACGAGATAGACCCGGTAATATACACAAAGGTAGACAGATATTGGAGATCACAAATTCTTTGATGAGTGGCAATGTGTTATGGACTAAAGTTTAAAGAGAACAAAGGCCAGACTAACAGCTCCATCCTTCTGTTTCAGGGCATCTCCCTCCGGGTCGTTCACCGGTGAAGCTTCTACCTCTACCACTCAACCTATACTACTTCATTCAATAGCGTCAAGTTCTATCTTTGTATCTAGCTCCAGACGTTTATTTAGCTACGGTGCTCCCAGGCTATTAGACATTTTGTATAGGGCAAGTTCGTCCAGCCACCTCTGCAGTTGTTATGATAAGGGCCGTTGAATTTATATTATTCCGATGTTTAAGTGATTACTTACGACTGGCTGGTTCTATCCACTCCTTCCATTTAATTGTGAATTGGTAAATTACCTCAACGGTTGAAGTTACCCACGGTGGCCGTCTCTATACGGGTCGGAAGAATCCAGCCGTGGCCTATTGACGGTGCAATACTCTCAAGTGATCTCACGACGTCTCGGTCCCCATCACCAGCCTATAGAAATGCTGCCTCAGTCCAGTGATATTCCACAATACTTAGAAGTTCAGTTCGGCTCTTTTTATCCGTGGTGTTGAAACTTAACCACTAACCCGGACGGGTCTTTTTGCCGTCCGACGGCCAAATGCAACGAAAAGGCCATCTAGTTTTTCATTTTTAAAACCAGCCAGATCCACGAGAGGCAAAGTTGCGTTTTCACAATTGCATCTCGGCCGTTTTTTCCCGGCACAGGAATAAAGCACTAGTCTTAAAGTCAATGACGCCCAGATGCAACGAAAAACATCGCGTCATTTTCCTGCGGAAGAACGGCCCAATCAACGAAAAAAAAAACACGCGTCATTTTTCCCTAAGACGGCCCAGATGCAACGAAAAACATCGCGCCATTTACCTGAAAGCGTCCCAGATGCAACGAGAAACATCGCGTGCGAATGCATTAAAAACAGGTAATAAAAATAAACTAAATAAATAATGGATTTGCGTACTGGCACACTGATCTGCATGAATTTGTAGCTATAGTTTCGCCAGTCGTGAGTGCGCTATTACGCTACATCATAGTCGTAAAAGCGTGGCGCTATTATGCTCACTCATGCTCCGGTTTACGTCAGATACGTTATGCATATGAAAAAAATAGCTGATGAAATTGTGGCGCTATCACCATCGAAATCGAAATGTCCTATGGGCATTTGTACCCAGTGTCACCCGCCGATAAAATCAATTGCGCTTCTGCGGGCAAACCGTCCGAATGGCAGTGAAAAGCATCGCATCATTTCCAAATCAATAACGGCCCAGATGCAAGAAACACATCGCGTATTTTCCCGGAAGACGGCCCAGATGCAACGAAAAAACACATCGCTCATTTTCCGGGAAGCGGCCATGCAACGAGAAACAAGCACGCGTCATATTACCGGTAAGACTCCCAATGCTCCATTGAGGGGCCAAGATGCGAGTCACTCCTTGCGCGACCAAAAAATTGTTGAGACGGCCCAGATGCAACGAAAGCAATTTTCCGACCGTTACCAAACGTTTTGCTTTGGTGCTCTCATGGCCTCTCGGCCGGGTTTAAGGGTTAATCAAACTCAGTCCACCGGCGTCCGTATGTTGCAGTTGATTAAGACTGAGGGCGACTTCCGTGGTGGCAGTGTATGAAGCCAGCGGGCCCATTTGGTTAAGACTTTATTGATGCGGATAGGGTTATGAATAACTGTCCGAGGGTACCCGTAGTCCTGGCGCTTTTCTGGCGCTGGGTGCTCGTATGTGATGATGTTATAAGAGTATTCTCTGAGTAGGATATAATTTTATACTCAAGCTCTCACCTCTTGACGGCCGTGTAGGATACAGTAACTGAATAGCTATGACCTCATTATGTTAGGAAAGTCGGCAGGGGCCGCCAATGTTACCGATAGTATACCGCGGGTAATGAGTTTGTCAGAGGAACCATGAGTCACACTTTGTATTGTATGGCGGAGTTGATATTCTTCCAATGAAGACAAAGTTTTCCCCTACCTTGGGCTTCGAAGGAGTTAATTTTTAGTGTTGGTATGCGAGGTGTATTCTTACGATATGGGGAAATTTTATTTCTCCTCTTTCTATCCAAGACTACAGTGCTTTCCTGTCCACCAGTCCGTCCACCCAGTTTACTTTCGGCGTTCCGTGGTTCTCGGGTGTGAATTATTCAACCGTTCCTCAGCCGATTCCCGTCGGGCGCCATCGTAGTTCTTCGAAATTCAAATTATACTACCACTTCTCCATCTGGCCAACCGTCGGGTCGTCACCTATCTCTTCAGCGGCATGTTTACCGTCTCCTTCCGTTCAAGTCAACGTCTAGCCATTCGTCCGTATATCCAGAAATAGTTCTTCTCCATCTGTATATTCATCGGGTACTAGGAAGGATAAGAATCGACCTACTGTATCTTTTAGACATCATGCTCCCTTTCCAGGGCCGCAGTCCACTACGCAAGTCTTCAAGTGATAGTTCCGTAGCCGACGATCTACTGAGAGAAGTGCGAATTTAGACCATGTGATATATACTCTTCTTCAGAGAGGTGTCCAGTCATCACTGCCGACGTTCTCCTGACAGGGATAGCTCTAAGTTTAGAATATTTTTCTCTCTATGCCTCAAAGTCTCACACAAGTAGTAAATAGTCATTAAGAATTCTCTAGCCATGACTCTCAAAGAATCTAGAGGCTCTCCTTCATGTAGTTCTTCACGTCTAGGATCTAGTTCTATGATCGGAAGGATTCTTCGGGCTCAAGACATAGCGGAGATCCTTCTCATAAGACTATTAGACCAAGTTCTGCTTCATGTAGAAACAAGAAAACGTGCTTCTCCCCAACGTTTTCAACTTAGACCAGACGTTCTCTAGTATAGATGACATTGCCTCATATTATGATTCCTCCCTTAAAGATCGAATTGACGATGTCAGTCATTATTATGTTTCAAGGCCTAAAAGGATAATATTCTGACTCTAGAGTTAAGATAACATCTATAACCTGTGATAAGGGAAGCCTGTTTCACACCATGGTGTACTAATCCTGAAGTTAGTACATCTAATTATGTTGATAGGATCTATCCTCTCATACTCTTACAAGTTATATTCATTGTAACAAGAGCCATCCTCGATGTCAGTCCTAGTGATAAAACAGTCCCAGTTAAGCTCTTTAGGCTACTTACCCATACGGCTGATGCTACTCCGCTCATTGCACATTCTAGTCAAGGCATTTCCAGTCTAAATCGCCCTGGTAATAGCTTGGGTAGAGGCTCTGATTGGATTGAGGATACGAATTGTAGAGATTTCCCAGATTTTATGGAGCTCCTTACTCCGATACCGACTCTTTCCTGACGGAAATTTCGAAGACCTACCGTCCTATCTCCTATGTTTGCTGGAGCCCTTTTTGATGGCCGTTTTGGTACATCAAGGTTTGAACTGTGATTCGCTATTTCTGAAGACTCCCCGTCTCAGATTGAATTCCCCTGAGTCTTCCCCACAGGTGAGGAAGATTTTGATCTCTCAGCTCCTATGGTCCCAGACCATGCGGGATAAGATGTAGTCTGATGAGTAAATCTTAACGCAAGCCAATACCATGCCATTGCCCCCCATCCGGTATCGAATGTGGTTCTTCTAGAAACATAACCAACCTGTCCAAGGATGTTGATCTTCGACTTTGGAACAATTGCCTCTAATTATATGTGAACTTCGATTGTAGCCTTGTCTCTTAGATCTTATGAAGGTCTTTATTTGGAGTCCTATTGTAGCTGTCTAGTGAAGCCATTTAGAGATGCCTTTATACTGTAGAGATCTCATCACATTTCTACGGAGCCTTTTTACTAAGATTGCTTACCATACGTTGCTCTGGAAGGAAGAATGCAGTTGATCTTTGAATGTTACAGCCAAAGAAGTTTCTCCTCAATGCTCCTACAGAGGTAAGATCTTTTTGGGAAGACAGTGATCTAGTTTAGCCTCTCTGGACGAAGAATGAGTTATAGCTGCTGATCAAGTTGGCCTAAGTCTACAACCGAGGTTCTTCAAGATTTAGCCGATAGATACAGACATTACGATAGGCTTTTCCCAGACGGACTTCGCTCCTATTCATTCTCATGCCTTCAGAAGAAACAGAGGTTCCTTCCGGAAGTCGGGCTACTATTCTAGGACAGCAATCCAACTATAGATGCTCTAGACAGTACAGAAGTTATTTTTCCTACTCCAGACGTAGATGCGCCAGATGTGGCGCGAGCAGGAGAAGAAGATACAATAGATCCTACCTACCCTAATAGCTGCCATCGGAGGGCATCTGTAGTTATTCCTCCCGGCATAACCACACGGATCTATTGGTTTCTTCAACAACTCAAAGATTACCATTGCATTTTACCACTGAATGAAAAAGTCAGTTTTTTTGCTCTACGCCTATGGCCAGTACCACGACATTAAAGCATGTGTTTGAAAAACGAAGTGAAGGAATTGTTAGGAAAATGCTTTTTTCCAATATGAACAGGATACTCAGACCGTTCAAATTCTACTCCCTCTGAACAGATACATTCGTCCGAAGCTTTGTCATAATGGTTTACTCTTTCAGCTGTCGCAAAGATTATTAAGAAAGGGCTTGGTTTGGTGGGACATTGGATTTTAAAGACGCCGAACTTTACGTTCCGTTTTTTTCCTCATCAAAGGTTGGCTTCGCTTCAGTTTAGACAACTAGTCTTACCTATTTCGAGCTCAACCTTTGGACTTTCTACTGTCTCTCCTTACCTTTACAAGACATAGTACGACAGTGTCAGAACTTCTGAGGAGGGGGTATCCACATATTTATCTATCTCGTGATTGTTGTTTGTAGCTTCAAGCTAATCGAGTCTGAGAAGTCATTTTACTTGTTATGAAATCCGTGAAAGAGCTGGGTTTCTGATAAACCAAAGAAATCTAAGCTCATCTCAAGTCAGAAGCACAAGAGTTATCTAAATTAGCAGCAATTAACTGGACTTTTTAAAAAAAACAAAGTTTTTTCCTACGGAAGAGAGAACACAAAACTGTCGGATAGTATCTTTCTCATTCCGAAGATGAATTTATCTCCTGCTCAATCTATTGCTCCGCTACTAAGGAATGCTGGCAAGCTTAGTAGGCCTTCTACCCTTCTGCAAGTTGTGGTGGAGACTGTTCCAGTTACCACCTTCGGGATGACTACAAGAGACTACGTCACGATCTACCCCTCTAGTTCCATTAAAGCCTAAGATCGTGTAGCACCTATGAAGGTTATGCAACACAAGATTCTTTATGGGGGAAAGAGGTCACGAGATACCTCTCCGAATTGTTCCACGACTAATGCTTCGAAGATAGCGGGAAGCATGCATGAGATCCCCAAATTAGGGGGGGAGATGGTCAAGATAATAAGGATCTCATAATTATATACTAGAGTTTGGTAGCGGTTCTAACACGCTCTTAAAGCCTGATTCAAACAGATGGTTTCTGGAAGTCATGAGAATCAATCAACAAATCCACTGTAGTTGCCTACATTAACCACCGAGGAACAAGAGTATCCTCATGTGCATTGCAAAACCATCCGCCTCTTCACTTGGGGACCAGTATCATTTAACTACCCTCAAGGCGGAAATCTACGAGAGTTATTTACTGTCTAGAATCAGCTTTTTCAGGACAATCAGCCAATGATAGCTTATCTGTATCAACTGTGGAGTGGCATTTCAACAGCCTTGTATTCCAGAATGATTTTTCAAAGACTTTCCAGGCCCATAGTAATCTGTTTGCATATCAACAATAATTACCATCGCCCACATTCTGGCACGTGGCAGTCGGACGAGAAAGCCTGGGTGAGAGACTGTTTACAATAAGTTGGGGAACCTGATTGCATACGTCTTTCCACCGTTAACAATTCTGGCGAAGGTACTAACAGATTTACAGCAATCATGGTCAGGTAAGATACTGCTTGTAGCCTCACCCCACCAAAAAAGAGAAAAAAAAAACCATGTTGGCCACGTCAGGTTTGGTTTTTAATACTGGTCAGCTTGTTTGGAAGACCATCAAGACACTGATTCTTTAAGGCAAATCATTTGGTAGGACGGAAGAAACAAAAGAGTGTCGCTCCCAAGGCTAAATCCTACACTTGTCTGTGTGGCCTCCTCTCAAGCATCGCCTTTCAAACGCAAAGGTTTTTCATCAAAGCTGCCTCCCTGGCGGTGGGAGCAAATGAAGCCACCTCCACTATTTTCTATAGTAGACTTCGACGCTTCAACGTCCGGTGCAAAACACAATATTGATCCGCATTCTGCTCTGTCGGAGACGTGGCTAATGTAGTTTATCTTGCTATTAGCTTGCATAGCCCTTAGAGTGTCTTCTGCTTCAATGTTTACCAGCACTACAATATACCACACAGCTCGTCTCTGTAGTTGACTGTTTTTACCTAAAGACCGGTGTGACCGCTAAACCAAAGGCCGAGTGAACTGTTTACAATTTCAGTGAAGTGGTTGTCAAGCCGGGTGACTATGACCCACCGTACCAGGGTCACAAAACGAATCTATAAATAGTGGTACAGTTTAGCTAAAATACGTGTGTATTTAACAGCTAACTTCCTTCAATACGTCGCGCGGCGAACCGTTTGAACCATTGGACACAGGCCACTCTCTCGATTTGACTGGATTTGAACTGCATCTACCAGAAGGTTTTCCGAAATTCATGCGTTATCTACAGACAAGAAGTATATGTGATTCTCAGATTCTCACTATGTGACTCAACTTCCTCGGGCTGGTTTCATGGCCAAACACAAGACACTCATTATGCACCTCAGCCTATAGTTCTTCCAGCTTCCCCGAATTACTACTGATCCTGGAATATACATGCTGGTGTGTCCAGTCGGAGTTCTTCGACATTATTACCACCTTCTGCCTTCTTAAGGAATCTTTGATTCCTCATATCTGACCACGTCTTCTTCATTACAACTAAACCTACAACCTGCAACAAGGCAAACATTTTAACGCTGGGTCACTTCCACTCATCTCTGATGCTTTGAAGTGAAAGCCTCGTCACTGGACATTAACATCGCCTTTACCCCGCATGCTCAAGAAATTAGAAGTCAGGCAACATAGTGGGCTTTTCACTTAGGAGTGAACATATCTGATATAATGGAAGCGCAGGATGGAGGACGCCTACAACATTCAGAATATTTTATATGAGAGACGTCCTTACAAGTATCAATCCAGTGCCAAAACATCCTGTCAGTAAGCAGTCAGAGGTAGAGGAGGGAGTGCCATGCATCCTTACAACATGCTCATAAGGTGAGGAGTCCGGTTTTTATTATAACTTTTATTGCTTTGATACAGATGTGCTGATGTTAACATGTTATCATGTTTTATATATATGGCAGGCAGTATATTGGGGCAAAATTATTTCAGCTTCCATTAAAACTTCACATGGCGAGAAACCCCGCTACAACTGAGACTACCGGCTCCACTTCCTCCACCTAGTGACCAGTGTGGCAGTCATGCACTAGTTGGATCATTTCGTAATGTATAAAATGGATAAAATAGAATATAGAACCAAGGTTGTGAGATTGTTCTATTTTATACATGTATACTTACGAATGATCCAACTAGTAACCCTCATCCAGGCCCTTCCCCGCAAGTGGAGCCTTGGGGAAGGTACAAAAATGAGCAAAGGATTCTGGACGCCAGTGATGTCATATGGTTGGGCGTACCGATGCTAGCATGGACCGCTACTAGGCATGGGCGCACCGAAATTTTTAATGTGGCAATAGGGGTGTCTGAAGGCCTTTTTGAGCACAAAAAATGCACTAGTTGGATCATTCGTAAGTATACATGTATAAAATAGAACAATCTCACAACCTTGTTGAGTATAATTTATGTCAACATAACTCATTGTACGTAGGGTATTGATTATGTAACTATAGCTATAAAGGCTAGAACTTACAACAATACACTGTCCTTAAATAACCTCGGTACATAGCCACAAACTTATCTGGGTCATGTTATGGTTATTCTGTGTATTACCTTGCCTCCACTGAAATTTATTTAATAAAATGCATTTTTTCTGGCATTGAGGATGACCTTGTTTAGTATTTGTTGGAAAATTGTTTACCTAGCCTCATAATACACCTCTTGGTGGATTTCTAGCCAAATTACAGATAACAGTCATCATGTTTTTGTGTTTTGTCAAAAAACAACAAAACATTCTATTGATTTGTGTACAAAACTTTAAGCTCACGGTGGCCCCCCCTTGCCGACATCCAAATGAATTTTAATTTGGTGGAGGTTATTATTTTGACAAGTGGCACACTTTAAGACTAGGGACAAGAAAATTGATTGACGTGAGGGGCATCTGATGCACCCTAATGCGCAATGGAATCTGTGAATCCATGATACACCTCTCACTGATCAAGATGAAATGAGCTGGTTTACAGCTGAGCTGATTGCGAACGGAATGGTCGGGAAATTCCCAAGCCAGTCTAAGCTTTAAACAAAACTGACCTTTGATTACTTTCAGCTCATGACCACAGGTACCCACGTGTGTATTTCTTGTCACAATTTGTGTAAATCATCTGTTTTGTGTCAAATTTCACCACGCGGCCATACTGTCCCATCGGCCATTTTGTACAATTTTTTTCATGCTAAAATGACATTTTAGCAATTAAAACACAAGATGATTTATTTAGATTTCAAATCCATGTTAGTCATTTGTAAATGATTTTTTTAAAAGTAATTCTAACTTAATTACCATTGTTTATTTTTTGTTTACTTGCAATTAACATACGAATGGAACTCTTGTTCACTGTTTTGTTTGGTTTGATCCATTTGATACATGGGGGCGAGGTAGTTGCCTTATTGTAAATACTGAATCAAGAAATAACACAAAAGCACTATACAGTAAATTGGCGAGTGTCGCTGTGTTAACGGGCCGTGCAGTTATGATTGACATGCTTTGGGTTCTTTACGCCTCATTTTAGGTTAACCTACTGTTTTGTTTTTGTTTTTGTTTTGATCGACATGACCTATTGATTGATTAACACTTCTGTAACTTGGATGTGGTTGTTTACCAGAACCCTCTATGTGCTTAATTATGTGGAGTCGGTACATTTTCAGCACTTATTTTGACATGGAAAATACCGATTTATCAGTGCAAGAAAAAACGTGAAATTGCCGAAAATCTTGTGTGAAAATCTGGTTTTCTAAACACCGATCCGCCGGACCTTAGATTCTTAATGGGATTCAATTTGGCAGTGAAAAATTGAAACCAAACATCACTGTTATCATTTATCGCAGAAGCGGTCGCGGTGGGAAATCACACTCAGCTTCCCAGAAAATTTACATTTTTTCCATTTTTTCAAATACATAAGTCATTCTTCTTTCACCAAGACCCGGGCACCATAGTAAGGAAAAGAACTGGCGCCTGGGTCCCATTTTTTCTGTCCAACCGGACGCAAAGAGTTGAGGACCATTGGGTAAAAATCGCCCGGTGCCCAGCTAATAAAAAGCCTGGACACTGCATATTTGATTAGTTAATTTGTATATTTTATGCAGAAAAAGGGATAACAAAAGCAAGTGGTTTGAAAACTTTTTTAGTATATGTCTTGCAGTCAACAAAATTATAAAAGGTAATGCTTTGAGAATAGTTCACATGTGGCACAACCAGTATTAACTACTTGTGCCAGTATCAGTTAGTTAAACCAAAGTTTTAAATCCGGTTTTGTCCCCGCTAACGGGGGTGGCCGGATACACCTCACACTCAGCAATACTGCTGTGTGAGGATTTATTGGAGCAAAAAGATAATTGACCGGATGCCCTTTCTGACGCCAATCCAGTTTTCGGCGGTGGGCCTAGCCTTTAGACAATGCCCACCATACAAGGCAGCATGTGCTGGATGGCAGCCAAGCTCTCCAGAGCTGACGCCCTAGTAGGTAGATCTTCTTTTTCGTTCTACCAGGGTAACCAGCTACCCTCCTCATCAGATTTTCTTAGAAAATCGATGGGGGTGACGGTTAGCCACTGACAACTCGGCCCTGGGACAGGTAGTACTGGTTACCAGGATACCAGTAGCAGGCCCTAAATAAAAAGGAAACCTGACCTGACCAACCATTTGTAATTAATTTTGGTTTACTTTCTGCAGGTTCATCCAGATTTGAATGCAAAGGAGATGGACTACAGAGGTTCTGTGATGTACTGGAGGTAATTAATAGCTGCCATCAGATGATAAATATGTTTTATTTTACTGTCATTTTAACTCTGTAACAGCAACTGTGTCACTCATATTATCAGGGATAGGAGGTTAACTGAAAGAATGTGTTGCAGATAAGTTGGTATCTGGAATCTTAATACCATCCTAATTCATGCTGCAGTAGAACTAGTCTCATTCTATGGTTAGTGGGCAGGGCTTTATGCAGGATTAATTTTGTGAGGGTGCGGGTCTTCAAAAGGTGCACCTTTTTTGAAAAAGTAGACCTCTGCATAAAGTGCTTTTTTAAACAATCACTTCTTCTATTTTTGTCCTAGATTGTTTTTAGCCAAGATCCAAAGGAGAAAGACTCGGAGGTAAGAGACCATTTTCATAACATGGGAGATCGAGTTGGCAAAACTGCATAGCTGTTTACCTTTCACTCGCGAGGTTCCTGGTTCGATCCCCATCAAGTTGGCTGGTGACTTAATACGAATATGGTTTCGCAGGTTTCTTCTGATCACTCCTGTTTCCCCCTGCTTCTGAAAATTGGGCCACTTCCTATATAAATCTGTGCTAGTATTTTCTGGTCTATATTTGATGAGAACATGGCCCACTGGTTAGGATATTTGCCTTTGGTGCAGAATGTACCTAGTTCAAGTCCCAGCAGGACCACTTGCAGGGATTTCATCAGGTGTAAGTTATACATTTGATTTGTATAAGAGCTATTGATTAAAACTGGAATTATGCTCTCCCCATGCTTCATTTTAACTTGGGCAAACAAGCCATGAAAAAAATCCCATCCTTTGGGGGAGACGTTAAGCTATCGGTCCCATGTACACAAAAAATTGTGCCTGTATATGTAAATTGCAGCCAGTTTCGATATGAATAGGGTGCAAACAGGGAACAACAATCAATGGGAATTGACTGTTACTCTCTGCCGATTCCCGTAATCAAATTTTCACGTTCATTCATCACACTCCGTTTGGAGCTTCCGCGGTTGGGAATATTACCAGCGCTTCGACAGCTAAGGACATAACAATGGCCCCATAATGCAGTGGGCACACAGCAACCGGCAATGCTATGTCCGATGACGTAGAGATGGCATTAGAGATGGCATAGCAGAGTCTCGAGCTCGCAAGAACTCGGAAGTGTCACTCACCTTTGCGCGGGATGCGGTGAATTTCATCAGTCACTGACAGTCATTCATAATGAAGTCTGAAAGGTGCGCAACTTTGAATGTCTAAATTAACGGTATTTACCAGAGTATTCTGGGTATTCAGTATCCCAATCACACTGTCATGCTTGTGTAATGTATAGCGGAAAGCCTGTACCAAGCCACGTCCCCTTTGTACATACGCATGGATATTTAGATAAGTTTGACACAATCGTCCAATGGCGGCGCCCCGTGGTGTCACCAATTTGCTGAGCCACAGTCAGGGCCCTGGTGTAAACCCAGGGTGTCCCAAGCCATCCTGGAACCCTGGGCATCATTGGAAAACAGTGTCTAGACAAAATGATTTTATCCAGGCTGAATAAGACAAAAAATAATAAGATAAAGATGAGCTGAGTGCCCAACAGCCAGATGCAACTGCGGCTTGATCACTACTTGGGCTGGGTGTGGGCGGATATGTCGTGTGTTTGAAAATTTAATATATAATAATATCTATTTAAAGCCACTATCAGCGATTTCTTCAAAATGTAAACATTCGCAGCCCCTATTATTTCTCAAGTCCATTTTTTCTTTTGTGCTGTGTTGTTTTTTTTCTTTGGGGGAAATTTTGTAGTAAAGACTCCTAGAAGTGGCTAAGCGTACACATCACATTTGTCAAGAAATGATGGTGTTAATGCTTTGTTTACTAATAAAAGTCGGGATCCGATGTCTAGAAACAGACGTAATTGGCATCTTCAAGACCGCTTTAAAATGTCTGTTTTTCACAAAGAATTGTAATATAAGGTGTTGATGTGACCTAACACTAGCAATTTAGAGACAAAATGGCCATTTTGAATTTTGGAAAAAAAATGACTGATTGTGGCTTTAAATGTGATGCATTTGATTTGTTTTTAATTAACAAGGTGAAATGTGTACCACCCAAAACCATGAGTTTGTGAAGTCAGTTACTATAAAACTTCTCTCAGGAAGTATACCCACACAATTGATTTCTTTCTCCTCTGTGCAGGATAATTTGGCATTGAAACAGTTGAAAAATTATGGTGTAAATGAATCCTAATAGCATATTTTTAAAATTTTACAAATTTTGTTGATATTAATTACTCTTCCGAATTTGGGACATTTCTCCCATGTAGCTTCCTTCAGACAAAGAATTTAACATTGTATTTTTCCCCAGGCTTGAAAAGCAGAAGGGGGAATTTGCGAGAGCGTTTGCATGTCCGTATGGATGTAATTTTGGTTAGGTTTTGTTAGGTTTTTGTTATACTACCCCTTTCATGATAATTTTTAAATTGTATCAGCTCACATGTCCACCATATTGGATTTCTTTTGAGAGGTGCTGACATCGCAGATGACAACACAGACATTCAGTGTCTTCCAGTACCAAACAAGTATGTCATGTACCAGTATTTCACTGATTTGAAAGCAAGTCGGTCCAGGGACAGTCGTCAGACAGGTTAGTTTTACAACACCCCCCCCAATTTTATTTCTGTTTATAGCCTCCATGACGGATTTTTATATCTTAACGCAGTAACTAACATTTTTGCACAGTGAATCAACAAATGAGTGCATGGGTTATCTTGTTAAAAGCAATATTAGCACATTGTTTTGAAGAGCCCCCAATTTTTTTTCAAACTTGGCAAGATCTAAGTACATGGTTGCATTGGTAACTGGGGATAGTAAACTATACCTGTGAATGGTTAAGCTCGAGAAAATGTCTATGTGTCACAAACGAGGAATTTTGTAATTAGAATAATTATTATCGGGGATCCACGATAATATTCAACGGCTGCTGGAAACGCCTTCAAATATGAAATAGCCGGGAAATAGCTACATGTACTGTCTACGCTCATCCATTAGTTGTTTGATTGGTCAGGCAAGTCAGTTAGAGGTTATTTTCTCGAGGTGTCACACATTTCATCATGGACGGATGCAAACTTGTCATTTTCAGCTCTGCCGTTAAGTCCAATCTGGGATCCCAATTCTAATTACAAACGCTTATTTAGATAATACGCATTTCTTTTAGCATTCTCTCGGCAGGTATAGTTAGCCTAGACAATTACACGTAACTGGCAAAAATATCAATTTTGAATTGGGGGCGCTCTTCAAAAATGTGCCAATTGCTTTAAGATATTATCAGGGTTTTACTCAAATTTATTACCCATGTTTAGGAGCTGTGTTGTGCTGTTTAATGAGATGGATTGCAGAAATGTTTACTGCAGTTTTTCCCCCTCCTTCAAGCGTGTCTTGGGCCAAGAAAAAAAACAAGTTTGTCTACAGAAGACGCGATTAAAATGGACTTTGACCCCATAATTTTTTTTAATTCAGAAAACAAATGAAATCAGCTATGGCAGGAAGTCAACGCCGCTCCAAAAATGAGTCAAAGGTCCGTCAAACTCAAAAAAAAGATTTACAATTTCCCATTACATTTTTTCGAAAAAAAAAGCATTGTGATTTTTCACATTTCTTTTTTGCCTTATACTATATTCTCTTCGACTCAAGTTTTGGGTGTTAGGTTTTTTTGCACCCGAGAAACACCTGCGCCAACCTTAGATTTGCAGGCATGTTAACGCACTTGACAAAGGCAGCGCAATCCAAACAGAGCGAACCGCAAAGCCGTCATGACGTCACCTCCAAACTTGAGACAAAAATATATGTTACTTTATACCATTTGCATCATACTCTATCGGTGTTTTATATTCCATTAACAGAATAAAGCATTGATACAAATTATGTGTGAAGAGTATAACTGGAATGTAGGTCCGGGGGGGGGGGGGCAGTTAGTGTATTTGTCGATGAAAATTAAGAGCACTAACATCATACATTTTTTGAAAGTGCCCCCAATTTGCCGAATTTTTGCCCATGGCATTGGTAATTGACTAGTAAACAATACATTTTGAATGGTAGAGCTCACAAATCTTGTTGCAAAGAAAAATTTTGTAATTAGAATAATAGTATCGGAGATCTCCCATAATAATTTCAGGGCTTCTGGAAATATCCTTCCGAATGTGAAATAGCCTGGAGATTGCACCATGTACGTGTCCTCGCTCATCCATGAAAGTTGTTCGGTCGGTTCAGACACGTCAAGATAGAGGTCATTTCTTTCATCATGGATGTGACTAAATGTGGCATTTCCCGCTCCACCATTAATTACCATCATGATCCCATATAATATGAATCTCTATTTAATGCCAAATATGCTCTTTGAGCATTACCATTCGTACGGATAGTTTACTAGACAAATTACCAACACAACTGCAAAAAGCTCAAATTTGGAAAATTGATTGCGGTTTATTGCTTTACGGCATCTGTGTTGCATTGGTTAATTGCCATCTCTACGCAAAACCACTGCATTGCGTTACTGCCATAAAGTTAAATTAATTTTAACTAGGCCAAGTAAAATAAATTATGAGTTTTCTTGTCCTAACTTTTCAAAGAGGATGCAGGCACTTTTTTGGCATTTTGTCAAGACAACATTTTTCCCCAAAGACATAGATCAGTGTGTTTTCGCATAATTTCCATATTGGATCCGCCAAGGTAGGGACACCAACACCTCCCGTCAAAGTAGTTGGAACACCTGTGGTAATTTTCTAAAGCAATTAAGGCTTAAAAGTGGGCCATAGTAGATTGCCACTGAAAAATGACTAACTTTTTTTTTGATTGCGAAGCTTAACCAACCCTAACACTTGCCCCCCCCCTTCCCCACCATCATGTTGGGTGGTCTTAAGAGGCGCATGAATAAAATGACATTTTAACATTGAATCAGGGGAAAGGGGGATCAGTTTATAGTAAGACATATAGAGTGTTTCCAACAATTGGCCAAGATTGTAGCTGCAAATGAGACTAGAAAGGTACTGACCGTGGAATTCAAGTCTAAATTTATCTTTTTTTTTTATTGTTTTTTGTAAAAAAATCCAACTTTTTATGTTTTTGATGCGGCAGCACAAACATGCAGTGGGGATGAGGAACCAAGAATTTATTTTGACTTGGCCTAAGCTTGTAGTGATTTGCGTAGAATGTGAGCGACATATCGGCAACGCATGGCACGGACTTTTATCTTTCATAAATGATTTATGACAAAGTGATCTTTACAAACAGCTTTGTCTAGGGATTCTTTTTTCCAGAAAAAAGGAGGTACACAAACCAATTATCGGTAACAAAAAGGGGACCTCAAAATTGTAAATAAAGATAACTTGAGAAGTTAGGTGAAAAACACAATTTAGGGTACTCAAGTATGGCCTCCTCTGTTCACTATACTTATAGGCAGACATCTTACATTGTGCATTGGTAAACAAACAGAGCCAATGGCATAAAGGTCTTACTTTCTTGGTACAATCCATTAAGTAATGTGCCCTCATGGCTCTGAATGAGCCAGGAACAATTATGACATGAGGCAGGGACCTATGGTCATTGCAATTCTTGGGCTGTCAACATATACCAAAGTATGCGTCAGGGAGGATATGAATGTATTCTGATTGCTCGATTATGTGTCATCTGCGAAGCCAAGTGGCACATAGGCATTGGCTTTGGTAGTGTGTCTGTCTATGTTTTCTTTTTGTGGGCAAACTGTTAACCCTGAAATAATGCCCAATTTCCACAACGCTCACATTCATGCCTTTGAGTGCAATGGTCTTGGGCATAGCGTCCCATGTGTGGTTACCTTGTGTGACCTTGGTGACTAATGTGACCTGGTGACTCATGTGACCTTGGTGACCTCATGTGACCTCCCATTATAATCCGTGTTGACAGTGAAACATACCTTTGGTGAAGTGCTGTATTTATTGTAATTAATTCTCATGGTACTCTCGCTGGTTATGTCCAACACCATAAGATTACACGTGTGAGTTACAATATGTTCTTCCACCAAGGACACAGCTCTTGGGTTGTCTTGTACAAACATTAACATGAACTGACCTTGTGTATTCTGGTATCTTATATCATACCCGAAAACCAGAGGGGGAATTCTAATACATTGGTGAATGATGCTACTGAACTGTGCCAGGGATGTGAGTTTAACTAGCTCATAGTTGATCAGGTAAGACCTTAAAGGTGCTTGCAGATCACATAGGATTTACTTAATTGGTTACTCTGATGTCCTGCCCAGATGGGATATCAATTCATGAACCGATTCAGGTCCTCTAAGAGGTGTTTAGTTCATCAGGATGTTAGACAGTTCAATACTCCACAAGTGTGCCTATTTTTACCACTCATGTCCTTTTTTCTTCTCTCTTTTCACTGCAGACTGCAGTCACAGATTGCTGATGCCTGGCGAGAAAGGCGTATGTTCAGGCAACGAAAGAACCAACGTTTTTTTTGGGGGAAATCAAAAGGAAGGGCAATGACACTGAAGAACAGAAGGCCATGGGCAAGAAGCAATGAGCAGAGACAAGGAACTTGTATTGGTGCACAGTGCAATATCATCATGGGGATGAGGATGAACACGAAGTTATAGATATTGAAAGTCTCGGATCAGAGGAAACAATGCAGAAGAGGCGCCAGATGATCAGCAAGAAAACCTGAAGAGGTGGCACCAAAGAATCTGCTGACGACAAAGGAAACGAGGAAGAGTTATGATATGGAAGTGCTGGTGCAAAGTCATCTGATAAGGATGGTCCCATGGTTATTGATAGTGAGATGATGATTTTGATCAGACCCACCTGCTAAGATTACGTCAAAACTCGAACCCAAAGTATGTCAGATTATATCCAAGAAATCAAACTGACTAAAGAGGACGTCCCTGTCATCTGCATTGCAGTGACGATGACAGTGACGATGACAAATCCACCAAGGAGTCTAATAAAGATAGCGTGGTGGCTAATGATCCATTTGATATTTCTTCTCACAGCCCAAGCTTTTTTTGTTGAAGAATCTAGGTGGAAGTATCAGCAAGAGAAAACAGTGAGAACAAGGAAGCAAAACTGCTTTAATTGTTATCCCGTGTCTTCAGGTAACGTAAACAACCAATTGGCCTGGTTGTACACAAGCAACTCAGGGGAAACAATGCCGGCAAATCATGGAGGAAGGTGTTGTTTTTCTTTTTCCCTCACAAGTGGGGAGTTTTCAATGCAGCCGGTCTTGTATTTTGGAAATAGGTTGGTGGTGGGGCCCAAATAGGCAAGTAAAACAGCAACCAAGATATGGCAATCTTTTTTAGTGAAAAGTATCGAAAAGCAATCATTTTTCAATAAACCGACGGACTAATATCTGGACCATTTCAAAGGCAATCAAAGGCAATTGTGAGCCATACATTGGTGGTATCAGTCAGAGTATTCAAATTCAAAGAAGAATTTAAACAAAAACCTCACTTTAAGAATCACCTAGGTGTAATGCACGCTCTGGCGTACAAGCAACCAAAGGGCGTAAGCCATAAATTTCAGTTTAAGCACAAACACGGCAAAAAGCGCTTCCGAATTCACCAGCACATCTGAAAAAAGTGTTTACCATAGCATTGGGAGTCCCACCTCTGGATCAAAACTAACAATATCCTGTGATTCCTCGAAAGAAATCACCAAACAAGTGGGCAACTGGTTCCAATTCTGAGCAAAGGGAGCCAGTGGACTCCGGGGACAAACCCCCCAGGCTGTCACAGACAAACACAAAAATATCGGCGCATCCACAATTTAAATTGAAGAAGAAACACCAGGGGAAACAGCAACAACCATAAAAAGCATGATCATTACAATCCCGCAGTAGGCCGTGGTTACCAAGCACACCTCCACCAGGTACCTCATTACGGTGCAATCCTGTGGTAATGTTTCGCCCGGCAAAACGTCATTTCAGAAGACGTCACAGCCACCGGTTATGCAGGTTCTTGGTAGTTCTTCCTTCCCAGTACTTTAACTAAAAGCAATCGTAACGCAATTCCTCACCATTCAGCTTCATTCCAAAACAGATTATAGTGTTATAATCTCAATTAGCTGGAAATTTTGCAGGCACGTAGCCAGCTCTTTTGTTCCAATGGTTCACTGTCATCGTGCGATTGTTCAAGTATCTCAGAGTCCACTAATTTGTAATTACCGGCCAAAACGTAGTCTGTCGCCCCTTTTAAAAAACTATTTGAATGGATGCTCGAGACTCCAGCGGATGCATCTGACATCCCCAACTTGATGACAGACAGGGACTTTGGTGCTACATGGTGAACAGAATCGGCTCGGCTGCAGCCGTTAGATATAGATATAGCCTCAAACGCTTGGGCCAATTGGCACCAAACTTGATCAGAAGAACCACTGCTTAAGTTCATATATTTTTTCTCTGATGTGGGAAGTCCGGTGGGACGATTAAAGGAGTATGTCTTTGAAAAAATCTCCTCTCCATTGGTTTTCTAACTACTCTTGGTTCTCCAACAATCCAAACGTTTTTAGGAGGGTTTCATTAAATGGGCATTTTGTGATTCATAGCACCTCTGACTACTACATGTAAACTAAAGTTGGGATTTTTCTGTCGTCTGAAACGTTGACCTAATATATTGTGTTTGTGGTTAATTATACATGTAGATTGTCTCACCAAGAAATTTTGCAGTGGCATACGTAGGGCACATGTGGTCCAGTCAGTAGCGACGCCAGGGTAAAATCATAGGGAGGGCAAAAATTCATGGGGGGCAAAGGGTAAAATTACACTAAATTTCACACATTTTATTGAAAAAACCCTGATTTTCTGTCTTTTGAATTTCATAGGAGGGAAGCTGCCACCCCCCTTCCCGACCACCACCCCTCTGGCCCCGCCCGTTTCCAGTGGATAAAGCGCCCGACTCGGTTGAGTTCAATCCCCACTGTGGCCAACATGTTTCGCCCTTGAGTAAGGGGCTTTACCTCAATTGCTCCTCTTTACCCAGGTATATAAATGGGTACTGGCATTATTCAATGTCGGGAAGGTAACAGACTCGCTGTAGAGGAAGTGTAGCGATCCCCTACAGCAACATTATATGGTGGAATCTGGCCCAATCACTTCAAAAGAGAGATGGGCACAGCACTCTGTTCCTGTGTACACAGGTCCTTCCACTTACGTTACATAGGGCACCAGAGGGCATTTTGAGCCAATCCCATAATGCATTGCAATTTGCCTAAAATGTACTGTACAAAACTCATGTCAGTACTTAGGGATAAAAGTGTACAAGAAGCTAGAGAACCACAAAACATTTCATAATCATGCTAAAAATTCCCTAAGTACTAACACTTAGGGGGCAAAACTGAGTGTAAAAGTCAAGGTTTTTATGTGTTAGGAATAGGATTTTGGTGGGATCACATGACACTATTGATGTTAAATTTCCCAAAACTGGTGCATTGACTCAATACACCCTCAGATAGAGCACTGTGATACAAACTTTTGCTCATAATGCAATGTCAGAATCAACTAAAAAATTGGAAATAGACTCCTTTCAAGGATATAGCTACTGTAAAATACTGTAAAAGTGGAAATTTTCGCGAGGTTTTTATTTTCGTGAATTAAATGATTGAACATAAAAATGCGAAAATGAAAACTCGCACAAATAACTTTTTCCAATAGATTTGTATTGCATTGATGTCAATACCGTGAAATTAAATTCTCGCGCATTTGGCAAAACTGTTAAAATCGCGAAAATATATGTACGCGGAAATGTCCACTTATACAGTAAACATAAAATAAGGTGCAAGGATCACAAAATACACATTCTATTTCAAGTGAGGTGCAATTTTGTAATACATTAATCTTGTATACAAACCTATCTGTATTGTAAATAAAAGTTACAAGTGAAGTCAACTTTTTAGATAAGCAAAGTAGGTGTGATTTTTGATAGATATTGAAATAGCGTTACAAATTGTACAGACTCTGCAGGAGTCTAATATTAAAATTACAATTCTTATATTATTTTATCTTGCAGTATTTATTTTAATTGATATTAGACTCACAAAATGAAATTGTATTAGTTGGATTGTGTTTAGAATGACCTTCAAAGCTAGACTTTTACAGTATAGAAGTCTACATTGTGTATCATAGTAATATATACTAAAAAAGTTCAATTTTGGGGTCTTCTCTCCTCCCACAAGGTAGAGTTGAGACTTGATATTTCCTTTTAGGGCTACATAGAGAATTGTGACACATGTTTGTGATAAAAGTACCTTGTTTATATGGGAGTAAGATTTGATCTTTACTTGCATCCTTATCGTTATTCGCCACTGATATGGAACGTCTCCGGGAAAAGATCAAGCTCAGATTTACTGACCTAGAGTACTCTGTACATTGTTATGTTCATATATTCTATTGTAATTTTCAAATTTGGGAAATTGCTCAGTTATTTATTTTGTAGAATCCATGTCAAGAATTAAGTGAATCTATTACATTAATTTTTGAATTTCTATGTCTGTTCACAAAATTCACAAAAATAAAATCTTTGTGATAGTGACAAGTGTATACAATACTTTGAAATCATTTGTTTTAATAAATTCACAGCCATTAATATCGGACCGCTGATAATGCTTATTTCAACATGTTCTATATGGAGCAGAGGAGAGAGCATGTGGCGTAACCAGGGGCGTCCCCAGACCATTTTTAATGGGGGGTGTTGAGCCTGTGTTGCCGACAAAATCATGGATTTTCAAGAATTATCAAATTTTCCGGCTCGCTGCGCTTGCCAGGTAGACCCCGGATTTTTTTCACTCGGTTCGAAATTCTGAAGAGCGGGGGGAAGGGGGGGTAGTCGACCGCAACCGACAGCCCAGTCATTCTCCAGCTATAAAACAAAACAAAAACATGTGGAGGAGTGCACCGCCGACAGTCCTTCCATCCATCAGTTGCGCCGACATTATACCCTTATCGCCGACAGTCAACATTTTGCCGACAGAATTGTGTAAATGGCGGGTGTCACACCCCTCCTCTGGGACGGCCCTGGCTACGGAGAAGCGCACGACTTCATGATCCTAAGAACCATTGTAAATCGTGGTTTCGAGCCCAGCTGTGTGTGTGTAACTGGGCAAGAGACTTTTCTCAATTATCGTCGACCCAAACAAAATCTGGGGAGCTGTTAGGAGAAAATCATGATCTAGTGGAAGGTTTGAGTGTATAATCGAACGGCCCCCCTAGATGAAATAAAATGATTCTGATGATTCCGTGTGCAAGCCGACAAATTTAAAAAGCCCAGTGATCTTATGGGAAGGATTTTTAAATACTGCATTTTATTATTTGTATTAGAAATGTGTAGTTTAAATTAAATTTGAATAAATTTGCCAGCAGACTTTGTCTGAAATTCATGACTTAGGAAAAATATCTTTGATTCCGATATGTAAAAGAATTGGTATGCACAATGTCGGCTAATTCCAGTGTTCTTGCAAGTTAAAAAAATTGCTCAGTTGTGAGTATGTGAATGCTGTTAAAGGTGCTTGTTCCGATTTATGTGTATTGTGCGGGGTATTGTGTTCTCTACTTGATATGAGAGCCTGGCACGTGCACATACACCCCATCAAGTACCATGGGAAACAAACTTGCTGTTTTGATGGTAGACGCAATAATGCATGTTGCAAAGCCCTATTCAATACTGTGCTAATATTGATGGTTAACCACTAAAACGGCGGTTTTTTGTTTATATCTTGGGAATGAAATGGATTTGAGGGCTCAAATTTCAGGAGGACAATGAGAAAAATACGGCCTTTCATCTGATATCAAAATTGATACTACTTCCGGGTAAATCAGGGGGGTTCCAAAGGCAATCGGAACACGCACCTTTAAGCTCATCATGCATGTTCCGATTTTATTGGTTGTGAGTATATTTTTGATTGGAAAACAAATTTTGATAATTTTCCAACATAAACATTTACCGTTTTGGGCATTTTCTTTCAATGTGAAGAATAAATGGCTTGAATTAAAAAAAAATCTCCCAAATCAAAAAGAACAGATTATCTGTTGCTTGGAGAATTTTACCGCATGTGATGAAACAGTTACGTATAAAATTTATGGTATATGTTGAACTTTATTTGGCGGACTGATTTCAGTCAGGGTTATGACCTCACTACCTCACTATTAATTGTTTAATACATACATATTTCCTGATGTGAAACAAGTTGTTTAAGACATAACCATTTTTCATTATTAACTCCTTCCGTTTAAAAAAGTGGTTGGCTATGTATCCAAATGTTATGCTTTTTTGTGTAACAAACTGAAACTTCTTATATTGAGAATGAGCAGAATATTACAATATCACCTGGTTTCTTTTCATGCCATGTGATCGTATACATATACTGCCATGAGAGGCTCTGGTTAAAACTATGAGCCCAAGGTGGCATCAAGTAGGCGTCCCCCATTTTCCTGAGGGGCGCAGCCCTGAAGAAAATAGTAGGCCTACTCGATGTCACCAAGGGACCACGCCTTTAAGCCAGAGGCTCGAATAAAAGCAGTATAATTATATTTGTTTTATATACTTAATAAATTTTCATACTTTTCATCTCAATGCAAGGTCGCCTAAAGACAACAGCGAGATTCAGAACCTCAAGTACAATTTACATTCGTAAATAGTACTTTTCGCTATGCATCTGCAAAAAAAACACAAGCCAGCTACTATTTACAGCCTGGAAGTACTATTTACGGCTTGGAGAGACGTAAATAGTACCTTGCACATGACTTCATCAAAATAGTGAAACTATTTCATATCACATGAGAGACGTTTAACCAATTAACAAGCTCAAATTTATTAATGAAGTGTACAATATATGTACAAATATTAACTGACTATAAGTGGTGTGGTTGAAATATCAAGTGAAAGATGTACTGTTCCATTCCACGAGCCGGTACGGCGAGTGGAATGGTACATACATCTTTAACCGAGTCATGATAATGCTACCATCACACAAATCTAAGGCAGTTAATATTTGTTTATATCACTCATACATAAATTCTTTAACTTCACATTTCATCAACCACACTGGGTTATTCTGTTACAACTGAAACAGTGGTTAGGTTCACCCTATGAACAAATGGGCAAGTCCGAGGCTTGGCGCATGGATATTTTGGCGCAGTGCAGTGATGGCAAAAACTATCACATGGAGAGGGGTGACGGTAAATCTATCAAATGGTAATAAACCAATGAACTGCCTTGAATTTATGTATGAGTAATATAAAAAAGATTATCATGTGGTTCAAACATTGTAATCTAATATAAAATAAAATGGTTTTATGCAGCTACATGTAGCTAAGGGGCTGTTTGGAAGGTTTGACTATCTAATGGTCACTGGTGAAGCTTGTTATGTTGATGATTTTGACTACAGCAAATAACTATGTTCTAAAATAACCTAATGAATAAATGAAAAGAAGCTAAGTTCATGAATTTGAACTATGATTAGGAATATATTTTGTTTCCACAGTCTAGCAAGAATCAAATAGTGAAACAACGAAATGCGATAAATAGAGGACACTTTTCACCAAAAAAGTGTAATTTTAGAAGTGGTCCATTATCTTTTTGGAATGCTTCTAATTTTTCCAAATTTTCAAATTGCTTTGTGTTAACTAGGTTATGATATGCAAACTCCTGGGACAATGAATTAGTGGTTAAGAAACTAAGTTTTTTCCCACTTCGATAGGACATGATACCAGCTTAAAAATACTTTTAACTGTATTTGGCAATATTTTTTTTTGTGTGCAATACGTTGCATAGTGATGATGCCATTAATACATTTTTTCAAGTTGTTTAAGTTCACTGTTTTTCATTTCAGCTAAAAAGGTTTCCAATGAATTTTGTTCAAAACACATGCAGAACTGGTGCCAAATATTTGTACCATAAAATGTTACTATTTAGAGAGAATGTGTACCCCTATTTGTCGCTACAATTCATTGACAACCAGTGCAAAAATAGTATTGGAAGGATTGCATTGTGGAAAGAGCAACTATTCCCCCCTTTTGTATCAAGTATGGAATGTTAGGTTTACACAGCCAGACTTCCTAACGTAATGGATGGGATTTATAAAATAAGTTATTGAGTTTGAAGCTTATTTCTTTAGAGTACCTTCAAAAGCAATGTGATGAGGCATTGCTTGTGTACCTTTAGAGTTAATACCCCATTTTAATGGTATGTGATGTGGTATCCATGCGAGTGGGTACTTCACAAACTAATCAATAAGGTTTTTTCACACTTGCACCGGTGATCGATCCACTTTGCGATCGATACGGCCCGTCTGTAGACTTTTAAGGAGCCATTCAAATTTATATGATACTTCGCCAAAACCACTTCTGGAAACATGTCGCTGTTGTGCTCCTCAAAAAAAACACACAACGCGTCATCTAAATGCGCTTATGTAAGAGGACTATTCGCCATTTTGAAAAAATTGCCTTATTTTCAATTTGACAACGTAAAACGTGCAATTTCCGTGCGGGAAAACAAACCAAAGGTGACAAGTCATATCACTTCAAAGATGGCATGTACCTCAGCATTTAAAAAGTCCTTGAGAAACAATGCCATAAATGTTTCACAAAGAAAGTATGTCATGAAAGCAGCAGCTCATTAAAATCCTTCCTTTTGAAAGCTTTTACATTTCAGAACTACGCCATTATTGTGAATGCGGCTCTATATTCAGAAATGCCGCCCTAGTCTTCAAAACTGGCGAGCGATCGGAAAAGTGGATTCACCTGTCAGTATGAAAAGCCTTCTTCTTTAGTAGGTAATGAAAAGGTTTTCAGTGAGAAATTGTGACTGTATATTTAAGGTAGCATATCATTATATCTGAAAGGTGTGGGTATCTTTACTGTATGGATTGAACAAAAATGCTACTACCCTCATTTGCCTTCCTTGAGTCAGTGACATCAACCCGTTCAGACGATGTTATGTGTGTTATTTTTGCACGCCTTTATACTCTCGTATGCGAATGTGGGCGCTTTTGAATCACAAAGCTCGTGATTTAATCTGCAATATTGATTCACGCCAATGTTAGTAAAGGCGGGGTCCCACACGAAGAAAATGGTCATAATAACACTCGATTGTTGAAAGGCTTGTAATAAGTCAACGACGACTGCGTCACACGTATCATTTATTGTATCGTGTCGCATAAATTTTGGTCATACCAAAATGTCGTATGGTGTCAATCATTTCATGTTGCGACGGCAACGGTCGAGGTTCATCGGGTTATAGTCAATGATAGTTGTATGGCGGCAATTCCATTGGCAAAAACATCAACGCGATTGTTAAATAAAGGAAAGCACACGCTCCTCTTTTACCAACCTACAGGTTCAATTTTGAGATGCAAACGTGAAAGGTACTACTTGATCAATTCTTTTTCCTTTTTTCTTCATGAATTTATATATTTCATCCCTGATTCCATTGAGAAATCAGGTCTTTCAACGCAGTAATTTGTATGACAACATCTGAGAATGTTTACTTCCGGGTTTGATTTTCATGCCACCGAGGTGTCAATATCAGCCTTAATCACGCATATTTAAGATCGATGATCTAAATTATATTTATTAAATTAAAATTCATATTTTAAATAGACAAATTTAGAACTAACAAGTATGTGATTAGGTAAATCCTTATTTAACTAATTAATTGATAATATTTCGGCTTATTTATTAAGTCTGAGCGAACATGTGGGAACAAGGATGGTGACCCATGCAAGTTCACATCAGGGAATACACAATGATGAGATGCTTGGAAAAATACTGGGGAAAATAAACAAATGCCAACAGATACCAATTTTCTTTATCCCCCGAGTTTATGCCTATTACAGAAATTAGCAAATTTTACACCAAAAACCTTGCAGCGCATTGTGGTAAAAACTATTTGTGTCGGTAAATGTAATTAGTGAAAACATTTCCCGATTCGATTCAATTGAAAGAAGATGTAAGGAATCTTCTCCGATTCAATTCAATTCGTGCCAGGGCCCAGGGGATGCGTTGCTATGGTCAGGTAGCAATTTCCCGGGAAGGCGGAGCTGGACAAAGGGAAGGCCGCCGTCATGGTTGATGGATTTTTCGTATACAACGACGACATTGGGGTCACACATGCTTTTTCGCGAATTTATTACAATCGTATCACAATAAATGCGACCCAACGATGAAAATTTTCGTCGTTGACCGATTGCGACATGATTACAATACGCCGACAAAAATTTGCGGTCACACGTACAAAATATTGTAGTAATACTACAATAAATTGGCATGTCGTAATTCGTGTGACCCGGCCTTACTGACCTGAGGAAGCTAAAGCACTACAAAAAGTTTTTGCGTAGGTGAAAACTGATATGCTTTACACAATTTTTGTTATTTAGTTCGCCCATGAATGGGTCTGAAAACAATTTTATTTTCTCAATGGCCACAGGGACAAGCAAAGTGTTACCTATTTGTATTTACTGTACTTTACCATAATTTATGAAATATTGATAAATCTAGACCAAATTTTTGAAATGCACCCAAAACTGGGTCTAAAAACAATTCTTTTATTGTCTAAATGGACAACAGTTCAGAAATTGCATCCCATGGCATGATGATTCTTTTATTTATCAATGAATTTGCACAGCAAGTTTTACATTACATGTACTAGCTATCATTTTATTACAGGGCCACAGGGACAGACGCAGTTTTTACACATTTGTATTTATCATACTTGTGTAATTTATTTATCTAGACAAATTTTTGTACATATATTGTATTCCTAAATATGAGCTTATTTTCAGTTATACTAGGAGGTTTTTGTGTTACCTGCACTATAGTGCAGGGAGGCACATACTATTCCAAATTTTGTATGTCTGTCCGTATGTATGTGTGTGTGTGTTAAAACTTCGGCAAACCTTTTCAAATTGCTTGTTTGTGAACACCTTAACTCCAATTGTCACCAAACTTGGGTCATACGTCAACCATAGACACTTGCATTTCATGGTAAGGTTAAAGGTCACATACTTAGGTCAGAGGTCATTAGAGGTCAACTTGAGCAGAGAGTGAAGAAAGGTGGATTGAGAAAGTGGGCGACACTAGTGGTTTGAGAACCGCTTCATATAGGTTGGTTTTGGCCACATTGTTGATTGCCTATTTTAATAAAAATAAAAGTAGCACTGATATAAAACAGATTCCTATAAAGAACTTCAGTGTGCTCTTAATCACATTCTCATAAGAACATTAATTTTGAAAGCTTTTTATCCCCCTGGCTTGAAAAGTAGAAGGGGGATTTTACAAGAGCGTGCATATCTGTATGCATGCGTGTTCCAGTTTGGTTAGATTTTTGTTTTTCAGGTCTTCTTGGAAAAGTTCCAATTTAAACCAGACCTGGGGTTAAGGTGCAATAGGGGTTCCTTCATACGTGGATGATGTCAAAGGTCATGAATCAAGTTCAAAGGTCATCTGAGGTCATGTTCCATACTGCCATCTTGCCAGGGGAATCATGCAAATTTGCTGTATTCATGCAAATTTGCTGTATTTTTAAAAAGGTATTTTTGGAATCTATTTTGACAGTGAGAAGTTAAAATATGATAATTATTAACTGATGCATCTTTATATCAACAAATTTGAAGGGTTTTATGTTTGGAAGGTTCCTACACCATTTGCTGATTCAATGTAATAATAATTTCAACAAAATTAACCATTTAATGTCAACTAACTGTCGACCTTAATGCACAACACTATATGGTAGTGCTTAACACCCGTGTGAAAGAATGATTGATTGTTAACATTTCATTCTCAAAATTAATTCCCAAAATACCTGACTTTTTTTAAATGGTTTTCAAAATTAAAGCAATAATTGCACATTTTTTTTTAAGAGCGCCTCCAATTCCCAAAATATTTTGAGATTTTTACACGGTTGCATTGGTAACTGGCTAGTAAACTATACCTGTGAATGGTTAAGCTAAAAAATGTCTGTGTTGCAAACGAAGGAATTGTTTCCTTCCATTCGTTGTTTTATTGGTTCAGGCCTAGGCAAGTCAAGTTAGAGATCATGTTCTTGAGGTGGCACTATTTTTATCAAAAATTTTCTTTCTTATTCCAATTTTGCTCTACCAGTCTTGGGAGTTACTTGGTATGACTCTAGTGTGTCCAGGGTGATCACTAGGATCATGCCCAAGCTTACCCAAGCTAGCACAAAGTGAGCCCGGATAGTCTGGGTCCAACCAGACCCTGCCAGAACAAACAAGACAGGCTTTGACAATAGCAATTAAACATAAGTGGGGTTGTCAACAAATGATTATGTTGACTAAAGACCCCTAGTAGCCCCTTATATAATACCTCCCATCTCTTGTTGCTGAGTTTATATCGATTCTACCGAATTCCGAATTTGTTTAATTCAGAAGGCGAGACTTCGCTATACTAACCAATTAATGACGCAAGGCGGAAGAGTCTACTATCGATTTTAAACAGGCAATTGCCGGAAGCGTGATGAGTATTGTATTGGTAAATGCTTTATTTTAAACAGAACATTTTCGTTTAATTTTAAACAATTGGAGTATTAAAATGCAATATCAAAACTTTTTCTCCAAACAGCAAAATTTTTTTTTTTGAGCTTTTGTTTTTGTTTTATTTTGTTTTGTTTTGGGCTTTACAAAAGTAATATTTAAACTTTCACACATGGCATTTAAATTCTCGTAACTTTCTAAATGTGTATTTTTTTCATTGTACTGAAAAAAATACCCAACATTGTTATTGATTTGTCAATTTTCTGAGGGTATAAAAAAGCGTATTATTTGTCTAACGTAAAATCACTTAATATAAACTGGACGTCCGTTTTACAAGCACCTAAACCAAATCGTCAAGTTTGATAGCCTAATCAATAGGATAATCTTTCGGACTTGGGTAAATTCGGACTTCGGTGTTAGGGGTACCGTTTATATGCCAAAGACCTTGAGAGTCCAGGACTGCCATTCAGGGTTGTTTGTGTGTGAGCTTAATTATGACCTTGTTATTTTCGTTAGAAAAATCTATTGAAAACTATATGAGTACGTGGTACTTAAAATCAATCACTACTATTGAGTGAAGGTTCTGGGGAGGGAATGTATGTAATCAAAATGTCTTGGGCAGGACATGGACTTATTCCAAATGTCCACCCCAGCACACTAGGAATTTAGTAGGCTCACACACAGAACAAACCCAAATTATATTGTTAAAAGGAATTATGGTATAAATATATCGGCACATATATAATGAAATATCCCTACATAAGACGTACAGATGGTTTCTCATGGTCATTGGAGTATTCCTTGCGAAAAAAATCCAGAATCCCCCCCCCCCCCCCCCCCCGACAAATGTCCGACTGTACAACAATCATGGAAGCTGACATCTTTATTCCCTGTGAATATTACAACGCCGCACGCCAAAAATTACCGAAACAGAAGCCAGTAAATATTCACGCTGGCAAGAAATACTCCTATGACCATGAAACATCTGGGACGTCTATTTAGGGATATTTCATTAATATGTACCGATAGTTTAGCCAATCAAATCCTTTAAATGGTCTCGTCTTACCAGAATTCTGGGCAGGGTAATGTCTTGGGTAGATATTTTTTGATAGCGGTAGTTAATCATGGAAGGACATAAACTTAGCATTTCCAGCCCGGCCGTTAAGTACAATCTGAAGATTTCCAATTCTAATTATTAAAATAGCGTATGTTATGATAAATCGCAATTTTGAGCATTCCATTCGGAAGTTATTAAGTATAGGTTCGTAGACAATTACCAAACATAAACTGGGCAAAAATATCCAATTTTGAAATTTGGGCTTTTCAAAAAATGTGCTGTTATTGCTTTAATTGTTCATGTTGGCATCCACAGAAATGCTCAGGAGTATTGTGGTAGTAAGGTTATTTTTGTTGGTGCTATAATTTCTTAAATAGGTGATTTTTAAGGTGCACAAAAACAAACCTCACAAAACCCCCCTCAAATTTGTTGATATAAAGATGATAAATATGAAATGCTGTATCAGCCAAGTAGCGAGTTCGTAATTCAGGCCACTATTGTTGTTAATATCCCAGATTGACCTTCAGTGACCATCTCAGCAAAATAAATTCAAGGATTCTGGACGGGACACGGAGAGGCAATCGGGAGGGATATGAATATTGTAGTTGCTTATTGTTAGCACAGCAGGCCGAATTAGCGAACTCACGCTATTGTTTGGAAAATACCCGAATATTGCATGTTGTAGTAGAAAATTGTGATTCAAGTACACTCTTTATTTTGGGTAAATATGATTGGAACAAGGCTTAAAGTTATTAAAATTATGACCATGAGATCATCGAAATGTTGTAATTATTGATTTATTACATATGAAGAGGAGCATCAGTGTAGTCAAGCATAAGGTATACACACATGGGGTTATCATTATGACATATATGCTGAAATATATGAGGCATGTGTGGTCTAGTGGAGTGGAGTCGCTCAAACACCACCCAAAGGTTTGAGTATGGAGCCCTTGCTGTTCCAATGTGGGGGTCATCCTTCAGTAAGACTGCGATAAATTAGCTGCATGGAAATCTTCTATAGAGGATCAAAGCGATTACAAGGATTGTACAGATTTATTCAGTAATTAAAGAGCACTTTAACTCTGTCACCTCATGATATATTCTTACACCCAAGACCACCCCAATGTGGTGTTCCAATTAGTAAGGTGCTTTACCTCAATTTACTCTAACCCAGGTGGTATAAATGGTATTTATAGTCCATTTCTCTACCTCTGTGCAGTGATGTCATAACCTTGATGAGGCTTTTACGCACACGTCAAGTAGACTAGCATCCGGTGAAAATATACATTTGTAGGATTGTTCAGAAATATGATGAGAATTTATGTAAGACAAATCCAAAATAGAATTAGAATAGAATTGTGATCAAGACCTCCGCCATAGAGGTCGAAAGCTAAAGAATATGAGTAATTCTATTTTGGATTTGTCTTACATAAATTCTCATCATAAGTAGACTAGCAGATTATATTCCCATGGACCCCCTTAAAACTAAATTCTAACTTCATTTTTAGAACAACTATACCATCTTCTTCAAGAATTCTGATGTTACCAAAATCAAATATTGTCCCACGGGTTCTGTTTGGCGGCCATCTGCATCTCGGATATTTTGAGATTTTTGCACAGTTGTGTTGGTAATTGATTAGTAAGCAATACCTATGGATGGTAGAGCTCAAAACTGTCTCTGTGTCGCAAAAGAAGGAATTTTTAATTAAAATAATTAATATCGGAGATCTCCGATAATAATTAACGGCTGCTGGAAACGTCCTCCAATATAAATATCGCGGAAATTGCAGTGTACAACGTCTGCGCTCATCATGAGTTGTTCCGTCGGTTCAGGTAATCAAGTTAGAGATTGTTTTCTCGAGGTGGCAGTATTTCATATGTACGGAACATAAATTTGGCATTTCAGCTCTGTCATTAAATCATTCAGGGATCCCGATATAAATTACAATCGCTTCTTTAATGACAAACTGACATTTTTAGTATTACCACTCGCAGGTCTAGTTACTAAACAATTACCAACACATTGCTGTGCCCAAAAAAATTCAAAATTTGAAAATGAGGACTCTTAAAAAATGTGCTGTTTACTGCTTAATAGAGGTGAGAGTACCATTTGAAAAATATTGGAAAAATATGACAAAAATTAATTGTAAACCTGTCCAAAAAGTATACTACAGCACATGACCTAATAATGTTCTAATTTACCCGTGCCACATTGGAAGGTAATAGGGATAACCCCATTCAATCTGTAGGATGATTAATGTCTTGAAAAAAGATCGGGAAGCGAACTCTGCAAAGGAGCTCATTAACATTCATAACATGTGTAAAATGTAAATACATGACCTCATGTGACTATAACCATGGCCACGTTAGAAGGTCATTAGACTATCAGTTTAGTCTGTAGACCGATTAAGAATTTCCTTGAAAATTTGCAAATGAGGCTCTTTAATATCCATAACCTATTCAAAAGTATACAGCACATGACCCCCATCATGTTTATATTGTACCATGTTAAATGTTCATAGCCATTGGGGTTTTAGTCTGTAAAGGGGATTAGTGATTTTTGGTTGAAAAATGTTATAAAATGCAAATGAATAATGAGATCATTAATATTCATAAATGTCCAAAAAGTATACATCTATGACCTAAGTTCTATAGCATGCCACGTAGAGATCAATGGGACTATTCGTTTAGCTGGTAGGGTGGATTAATGAATTTCTTCAAAATATGAGAAAAAATGAGTATCATAATCTTCATAAACTGTTCAAAAAGTATACATCATATGACCTCATGTTCTATCACCGTGCCACGTTAGAAAGTTATTGTGTAATTGGATAATGATTTTTTGTTGGCCATCAGCGAGGGTATCCTCTACGGGCATCACTCGTATGATCACTCTTAGGCCATCCAATAACTGGTTGTGGTGACGAAACCAACCAACCACTGACTATCTGACTCTTGAAAAGGGGCTGAAAAACAGGCAAACATTTTCATTTGCACTAGTTGCACTAACCTGGGCAGTATTCGGTTGCATTAGCAAGATGTTGAAATGAAAGTGTAACAGCATGAAAAACATGAAAATATATTTTCACCTGTGACATACAGATCTGTATCTCACACCAGACATGTTATCTATGGAGCCCTTTGGTGTGTGCACACACAGAGTTAGAAAAGTGTATGATGGGTGTATGTAGGGTAGGCAGTGCAGTAACGTCAGACAACGACTGCGCTTAAAGGGCTCTGACTCGGAGGATTTCGAAAACTGTATTGGCTTCGTAATTAAAAATGTCATCCAGACCTAAAGATAGTAACCTAAAATGCTTCATTCCAAAGTTAGAGACAAATCGGATTTTTTTCTCATATCAGTAAACATTTAGCAACCGCTATAACAGAGCCTAGGATATGGTATACCAAGAATTGGATTGTGGGAATTTTAATAACAAAGTTGTGATTTTCTATACGAAGGACTGCGATTTGAGCCTTAGTTATTTCAAACAGTTGATTGTATATGGACAAGCTTATATATGGTTATGTAAAAACCATGATTTGTTTGAAAAAATTGAGTGCGTCCTCATTGGGAAATCTATGAGTCAGCCTTGAAAGGAACATGAGGGGAAGGATACAAACTTCTCGCAATTTGCTCCTGATGGGTTGTACACCTACGGTACCGAGAAGGTTTAACGGTCACTAGCTAAACAAGTGGGAGGGAAACTCCAAAACCTAAGTTTAAATTATGTACTGTCCTAATCAGCTCCATAGAGATAAGCATGCCTTTAATTTTTGATTGGCACAACCAAAATACTAATGATAACGTTTTCGGTTTATTATTTCACTTAAGGCATGATTTAATACATTGCTAAGTATTCCACATATGTAAAAACTCCAGTTAAAATAATGGGTGTTTTTTCTGGAAAGGTTCTTGCATGAATGTCAATGGCAAACTCTGCCCTTCTGGTTAAAGAAAGCCGCCTTCAAGATAATAAGGGCAAAATTAAGCTCACACATGTGGTCATGTGTCAAAAAAGATACCACATACCAGGGTTGGCCGACTTTTTTCAATATTTGAATTTTAATCCTTGATTTAAATCACGATTTAAATCAAATGATTTTTTTTAAAAATCACTGATTTAAATCACTTTTTTTGTAAAAACAAATAATTGACAAAATATTTTGGTAAAAGACAATTTTAATACTTTAAATCAACTACTTTTATCAAAATAAAAGATTTAAACCACTTTTAAGCATTCAGATACCCTCTACATGGTTAGCAATGACACAATTTATGTTTTTAAAATAATCATGATTGAACCTGATTTTGTGATCTAAATTAAAGTTTTCTTTAGTTTTCTTTTTGTAATCGAATTCAAAGTTCTTGTAAGATACTAGTGAAACATATTTATAGTATTACAGTACCATATTTGACCTAATAAATGCCCCAGACATTTCGTGCTGGTAGCGTTCACTAGGATGACCTTTTTAAAAGTTGGATATCTTGAGAATAAAAATTCCTCAAAATACTGCACAAACTCATGTAAAAGCCAACAGCCAGTTGATTGTAACAATTTAATCATCCCCAATTAACTTATTTCAGCACTGTTTTTGCATCTCAACTCACTTATTTGGCAAAAAGGAAGGTTCCGGAATCCGGATGGAGCCCTAATTAGGGACTTTACCTTTTCTACAAGTTAAATAATGTGCGCTATTAGCGTCGAATTCCAAAAATAAATCAAATCATAAAACGAGTGCAACAAAAATTTTTAAATTAATAGATAACATGTTGTAATCCTATAGGTACAGTAGTTGTACTTGTAGAGCACTTAGCATAGTGGATTTCATCCGCTTCACCAATTCCCCTGCAACTCATGCCCACAGATCTTACATTTTGCCCGACTCCTGTAGCTGTTTTGGATGCTTGTCTCTCAAAACTGTACCACTGGGGTCACACTTTCTGCCCTGACAGTGTTTTTAGCAAGTATGTTTATTTGGATTTCCAATGTTTAGTGTCATTGACTGGAATTTCCATGCTGTGACTGCCACTGTGGATTTTCCTGTGAGAATATGCTCAATATAAACTGGGACTTTGTCCCTGGGGGAATTCAATGCTGAACTGCCACTGGGGATTTTCCTGTGATCATAATGCAATATAAACTGGGACTTCCCTGGGGGAATTTTCCAATTGCTGACTGCCACTGGGGATTTTCCTGTGAGAATATTGAAATATAAACTGGGGCTTCTCTGAGGGAAGTTCTTATGTTTAACTGGGGATTTTAATGTTATAGTTTCTAATATCCCATATTTATTGGTGATTTCTTTCAGAAAAAAATCAGAGTATACCAGGCATGATTTTTGAAATAAGATTTTCATTTTTTAGTTCCCGAAATAAATATTTTGAATGGGGCATATTCCAAAATCTGTCCCACAAAACCATCTTCAGGCTAGGTTTCATCATGTTAATTTATTAGGATAGTGTTATTATGGATAGTAATAATATAATGATCGGGTTAGATTTCGCATGTTTGAAAGAATTCTGGATCTTTCCATATTATGAAACTTAAAAAATCAAAAACAATCATAAAAATCCGATTTACATCAAAAAATCTGATTTAAATCAAAAAAATCTGATTTTTTTGATTTTTTTAAAAAAAATCACAAAATCGCCACCCTGCCACAGACTTATCATGCAATATGTGAGAAACATATTTTTTCTTTGGTCTTAACCTTTTCAATCGCGTAGATGCCTGTTTTGATTGTAATGCACAGAGTGTAGCTTTGAGATGGGCTTGGCTTCCAAATGCCACAGTATGTTTGGAACCAACTCAAAAACCATTGACCTAATAAGACTAGGCTTGTGTGGACTCATGCATGCATTTTTGGTAAAAAAATGCACACTTAGGAATTTAAAGACAAACAAATTTTTTGATCTCTAATACTGCATGTCCATAAACATTCATGCTTTCCAACACCAGCTTTATTTACGTTAAGGAACATAAAGATAAATTGGTACATTGTAAATAAAATGGTACATTCAGGTTAACCATATATAAAATGGGACATCAATGTACATTGGTACTAATGCTACATTCCTTACATGCTACCTAAATTTTAAGCCATACCTAAGCAGTATTTCTAGCAGTAAAAATAAATGCTTCAAAGGCTAAGACCTAGAAGTCTTATTAGCAGTATGTGCACTGCTTATTAGCAGTTCTTAGGCTTCATATGTCCTTAATAAGCAGTATTTTAGGCTTGGTAAGCAGCCAGTATCTGCTGAAATTAAGCGGTATACGTTGTTGATGCTAGCAGTATACTTTGTGATGCTAGCAGTATACTGCGTATTGATTGCTAGCAGTATACTGCTTGTTGATGCTAGCAGTCTAGTTAATAGCAGTATTACTATTTTTTTACTACTTTATACCTGTAACTTGGCCTGGTGATCGGGGAAGAAACAGACATTAAAGGACCACCAGACCTCACCAAAAATACACCATTACACTACATCAAATACATGGGCCATGCTTGTATACGACTCCATCAACTTGCAGACCTTTCCTGAGAAGCTCAGTCCAAAGGAAACTCCCATTTTTTTACAGTGTAACAGTACTTTCTATCAGTATCTTGATGCAATATGTTTTTTGGCCCTTTCAATTACTTTTTACCCTTCTTACACACTAGAAAATTAAAATGATCCCTAAACTTTGTACCGTAGATAACTGTTTTTCCTAACCAGATAATCTGGTTTAAAAAATATTGTGCTCATCATTAAAATCCAAACATTGATTGAAATCAAGTATAAATAATATCCAAGTCATTACTAATCAGGAGATTCTTTTTGTTCGCAAAAGGCTTTGGTTACATTCCATCCCACATCAGATGTTTTATGTATTCTCCTGACATATCCACCAAAAGCACAATTTTCCTTAGTGCTCCCAACCAATCCTTTCAAAAACCGTTTGTTGGCAAAATATTGAATAAATCATTTAGACACTGAAAATATTTAGACTATGTATCCAAAGTGCAAATTTAAAAAGCACATTGTAACCATCTTTACATAAACAACCACCACGCCCCCAATTGTCATGTATCTAGCTCAAAAAGATCATTCACATCTGGAATTCCAATACTGCTGTGAGGCATTCATATGCAAATGTACGTATGTCAATGTACCACTCTATGCTCCGTTATATTGTGGACACAGGTGATCTGGTTCCTCTCTTTTTAAACACTGGTTGCACAAAACTGTACAATCACTTTACAATTTGAATGCCCTAAGTATAACCATAATACTGAATAAAGTTACACTTAATATTTGGATAATTATCCCTGAAATCAGAGAAACTCCTGAGATGATCATTAATGAATAAGATCAGAATGAAATTAACCTTGTGTTTTCTCCAATTGCAGTATCAAAACACACTTATTAATTGACACGGATATTGAGTTATAAACTAAAACAACTGTCGCACTTCTTGTAATTAACACACCTCTTAATTAAAACAGCTTTTTGTAAATAATCTTTTTAAAACATTCTAATTTTACTCAAATCAAAATACGAAATATCTCTCGCCTAGCACTGCACAAATCCAGTCCCACCACAAGTGTCTCAATTTCTCTTTTAGCGTAAAAATTTCCACTTTCACCCTTATTATTATCAAGATAAACGCTTCACCATGCTTTTTTTATAGAATCTTTAAAAAGATCATATTGGTCATATTTAAACCACCCTCATCAATCTTATGATACTGAATCTCTACTTATCTTGTTTACCACTGCCAAATAAAAAACTGAAAATCAATCTCCAACTCTCTTCAACAAAACTCATCTGGTTGGATGTTTGGTAAAATCGACAATAAGTAACTAAGATGTGCAATTTTTTTTTTGGCTAAGATTTTATCACAGCTACCCTGCCAATTGGGGTTAAACCCCTTTGAGACCAGATGTTTTAGATGTTAGCTTTATTTTCTTAAATGAGCCTCTTAATTTAAATTCAAAATTTCACCACTACTTAATTAAATACGCCAAAACTTGATTGGGCCTTTAGACATAAAATTCTTCTCTGGAAGGTATATTGTATACTCATTTTAAATGGAGCCCAATTACTTTCTAAAATTTATAATTTTGAGTATTTAACACTAAACCAGCCATTGACTAAAATTATTTGAAATAACTTGATTGATGTTACTAAGGAGAGGGGTACATATTTTACGCCCGGCGGGGGAATGAGGATTTTTGAGGGAGGAACCCGAAAACTTTGTGTAAGAGTAGAGGGGGGAACTTGAAATTTTTCAATCAACGAGAGAGGGGAACAGGAACCTTTAATGGGGAAATCAGCATGGGGGGACGTGAAAATTTTTGCCGAAACAAAGTTGAAATCCTCCATCCCCCGCCCGGCATAAATAATGACGCGCTCCCTTAAGGAATCTTATGAATCATTTCCAAATTAAAGTAGTATCCGTCGCAAACTCTTCAGCATCTAGGGCTATACCCGTAATATTTTGATTTTTACGATCGCTGTACCAAAATTTCTTTCTGCACAGAACGACAATTACCAACTCATTGGCCATACCCTGCCTCATCGCGTGACAAGTTTAAGTATGGAGAAACATGTCCCTTATTTACGAACAACTACTTTCTTGTGTAAAAAAAGTCTTAATCCCTTTTATCATGCATTACCAAAACCAAAAAACATCCAAGCATTTATAAACAAAGCACCATTCCAGCTTATCGTATGCTTTACAACTAAAAAAAAGGAATATTCACATTGTCTCACATCACTCAATGATATCAAGAATAATTCTGACATTTTCACCGTATGTATCGAACCTGATAAGAAGCCTGTTTCATCACATTATATAACTGAATTCAAAATCTTCTTGAACCTGTTTGCAATTGCTTTAGGAAGCTATCTTAATCATCCACATTAAAAAATGTGATGGGCCTCAAATTTTCACAAATCCTGATCATTTTTCCTTCTTTAGAAATTAAAGTAATAACCCCTCTAAGTTTTGCTCATCAGTCAAATAGCCCTATTAAAGCAAGAATTGAAACGTAAACCCACCAAATGTCCAAATTTGTCCCCAAAACTCTGTAAAATTCAATTGGATATCCATCAGACCTTGCTCTGTTATTTTTCGATAGCTTTCAAAACATTGGTACACTCTTGGGAGGGTTAGCATACCTTCACAGAATCTACAATAATTTCTGACTTATTTGGGTATATCCTCTAATGAGATGCCCAATTTCGATATTCCCTCATTCACATCCACAGCCATCTGAAAGTGTAAAGTTTTGAATCGACTTCACTTCCTCATTAAAATATTCCTACACCCAGTACCCACATTACCATTTTCAGTTATGTATGTTATCAAATAGTCTTCCTATTGATCGTCGCTTCTTCTCCTGGGTCAAAAAATACTTTGAACTTTTTTCATTAATTCAATATTGTCAGCGTTGCTCTTATAATGCCACCTTGAACTCTTTCATCATAATATATTCTAAAGCACCATTTCCTTTAATTTCACTTCTCTTAATATTTCATTCATCACTTGGATGAGCAACATGTTGATCTCCAATAGATCATTTCATTTCATGCTCCAATCGTTCAAGTTTTTTGCCTGTTTACTCGTCCACTAGCATGTTTAATTGTCTGACCTCTAACGACATACTTACAACTGTTTCCTATAACACATCTGGTCTGGATTTGCATACTGTTATCATTAATAACATTATCATAAAGGACTGTATTGCACTTACTATTCATGATTCCTGTAAAAGGAGACATGATATTTCCATAACCCCTTACCAGGTTTGTCATTCATCCTCCGAACACATTTTTTAATGTACTTAAAGAATTATCTGACCGGAGACCATATTGAATATCACATTCACCCATTTTTCCACTTAAAATTGCCTTACTGATAAAAAAGTAATCCAAGCGGCACATAATAGGAGGGTCATGATTAGACTTCACTATACGCGTTCTATTTGAAGCCTTATTTCCCTATACTGGCATTATTAGCATGTACAGTACTGGCTTTGTTCTAGTCTTCGCAGTGGCCGGGGATTGAACCCCATATCAATATCACCCCTAAGGAAATAGCAAGAACTCGGGACGTAATTTGCAATCTACTATAATAAGTTAATAACTCCGTCAAGTTTGGCTGTTAATGATATGTCGTGATAAATCTTTCTGTAATTAAACTTGATCCTTGATTTTATTACATATCTTACAGATAAAGTCACTTTTCAATCAACGTTCTCGGCATTTCGTGATTTGCTTGGACTTTATGTGAAATTAGATACTTTTCCTGAGACATAATCTTTTGTTTCAGACCATAATCAGGGGGAAATTGTTTTTACCATATTTTACAGAAATTACTTCCGGAAACTTTCTTCGGTGATAGTTATGATCACGAACTCAAGGTCATCGCGCGTTTATGTGTGAAAATATATCCGGACAAATTTCTTCTAAAATCTCAATGCCCCCAATTATAGTTCTTTCCGCCTGAAACTCAGTTTTGTCGTTGTTTGTCATCACACCATTCTATTGTAATAATACGTCCAAATACTGGCAACTATAACGAGGAATATCATAATCAGATTGAAAAAGAGCCTTCTTTTCTTGTATGTTAGGTATCGTTTCTAGAGACGCCTGAATCGCTTTCAAGTTTGTCAAACTGCTAAAGCAATCCCCTGGTGGAACCACACGCTTCAGATTTGGAAGATGGATCAGATTTTTGAAAATGGACTCAATTGCTTCCAAAGTGATCTTGATTGGACTGAACAGATGAAGATCAATAAGCTGCGGAATGTGGCAGAATCCCTTAGTGAGTGCAATGACAGACGCACTGTCCATTGGCGTAATGTTAAGGTGTGTGAGTAATGAGATGTGAGGCAATGAGGTACAAAGTGCAGTTATACCTTGTGCATCTATCTGATTGCCACTCAAAACAAGATACTTCAGGCGTGGTACGTACTTCAAAGAGGCGCTAAGTGCAATTAATCCTTTCGTACCTATGCAATTGAAACTCAAATCAAGGCTTGTCAGTAGTGGAACATGCGTCAATGAGGCACTGAGTGCAGTTAATCCTTGAGATCCAAACTTGTTCGCAGACAAATTCAGCTTTGTCAGTTGTGGAAGATGCTGTAATGGTAGCGAAGCAACGTGTTCGTCTTCCAGGCCAATACTTTTGAGTCTAAGCTCATTAAGATATCCAAGATCATGAAAGAATTGAAATACATCTTGTCCTGCTTGATGAGATTTTGTTACACAACGTGGTCCATGGTTGCGTATCATAGGCATTTGAACCTCGATTGAAATGATTTTCATTCTTTCTCCTGATACTGGACGATCGTCGTTTGCCTTACAACATTGTGCATTATTATTATGCATCCCTAACACTTGAATGTTGGGTAATCTTGCAATAGCTGGCCCTAATATTTGGAAAGAATCACATGACAAATCACCATCAGCTAAGTCTAGATATTCTAAATCTGACATGTACGAAAGCGCTTCTGTCAACTTCGTAAGTGGTATTCCCTTTGGATATTTCTTATTACACTGAAATAATCCATTACTATACGCACTAAGTTCGCGCATCGGCAAGCAGTGTTTCTTATTGCATTCTTGTAAGCGCTTCCCCTTTTCAATAAATGTGTGAAATAATCTAGTCCACAGGTCTGTGTTCATACCAATATATTTAAATGACAAGATTTTCAAATGGTGAATCAGGAAATCAAAATACGTATCTGGAATTGGAAACTCTGGGAACACAGGCTTGTATAGCAGCTCTTTCAGTGTACCTTCAATGCCACTTATATAATGAAGTTTCAGCTGGCGAAGTTGAATTTTGTGCTTCAGGAAATGAGTAAGTATGTCATTATTTATACTGAAAGATTCCAATTGCAACTCCAGTGACTTGATTGACACTTTAAATGAAACAAGAAATTTGGAAACCTCAATCGTTTCCTCGAAGCCATCACTCCATGAAATACAGACTTCCTCAATATTAGATAACCACGATGATTGTTGGTCTACAGAAAGGTAGTGATGTTAAGATCGCCACATTCTGAATACAAGAACTCACAATTGAGCCGTTTTATAATCTAGCTGTCCTGCAATCTATATGTACACACGAATCTGATTCTGCCTCAAATACTAGAGTTACGGTAGACGCCAATCTAATCACATTGCTCACTAAATGCTGCAGGATGATTTCATCTTGCCTCCTCACTAATCAACAGAACCTCAAAGGTATTGCATATTGTGAACATTGTGCTTATTAATACGATTCAAATAAAATTCAAACTGTTCTTTTTCTTTCTTTAAAAGCCTGGTCCAAAATAAAGCGGCAGAGTCATTCCTGAAGGTTCCCTGTGAATAAGATTAGGAGCTACATTGAAGCCTTGTATTGCCATTGCCCTTGGTGAGCAATCCTAGTGTTTCTGCATGGTCTACTAAACTTGTTGGACACGTGGACCATATGGCGTATGCTAATGCACATGCACAACATAATGCCACGAGTTCTAATGTAGTCCTGCAAACAAACACGCCGCAAAACCCAGAGTACACGGAACTATACAAATGAAAAATTGAATGGGCTGGCTTTCTTAAAATCACCTTTCTCAAAATCGCCTTTCTCCAATATCAGCTTTTGTATCTGCGAGCAACAAACCATCCATGCTTTTGATCTAGATAACAAAAGTATTTCACCGCTTTCTTGAATCTTTTGCTTGGTGAGCGGTTTGAGATAAGACTTTTTGGCATAAAAGTTCCTGTTAAAGACTCTACAGCCTGTTTTTATATAAGGCCTTGTTTATTCTCATTGGGATATCTCCTGTTTCATTCCAAATGAAGCACATCATGGCTCCCAAAGTGGGTAGAATGAAAGAGGATCTAGATCGAATTTGAATTTTATCTTTCACTCGCTGCTGGCCTTGACATCAGTATCAAATCTGCCAATAAATCTCGCTCTACTTTCATGTGAAAACCCGTTCACTTTCACCTTGAACATACCCACTGTTGTCTTGACAGAACTCGTAATACTTTACTGGCCATAGTATTACTTCACAAAGCTCGATGAAGAAGTTTACTATCTGAGTACTTGCTGGTGTATTTCAATTCATCATACCCATCAATAGGAATAGGCACTTGTCAGCATGAGCTATTATCAATGGAATTCTATCGTTGACTTGAGCGTATACGGCAAGAACTGATCGTGTATGCAATCTATAAGCCCCATATCGGGTTTGAAATTTCGGATATCAAAGATCAAATCCAGGTGAAATCTACTAATGGTGCTTAGTGTCATCACATACACAGATCAGCACCTTCTCTGGCTCACTTTGTTGGCCCACTGATGAGCGAGTTTACTGATCATCGTGGTCTTACCCGTGCCTGCTTCTCCTCGAACTAGAATATGGTCTAATCTTTTCCCTCCTTGTCTTTAAGAGTGAGTAAGTCTGTCTACAGCCTGAGGTTCCCTTTTTCTTACTGTGGTTGTCTTTTTTTCTTCTATGATGATCATGCAACAAAGAATTCTTCCATGGAAAACTCTTTGGGCATACCAGTAGAATCTATCACGCCTCTGTTATTTCTGTAATATGCTTTCAGCTGGTTCTGACATTGGCTTGAGGTCAAATGGTGCACTGTAAAATGGAACGCGTGGTAAATTTTAATACCCATTTTTTTTAATTTTTTAGTTTTAAAATTTGATCAAATAAAGGTCTGCGGGGAAAATTACAATATTCTTACAGTTCTCAAAATACCTCCATTTCTCCAGGGTGCCCCTGCAAGTGTCCTCGCCTACACTCAAACAGAAGTATTCCTTATGATTAATTGCCAGTTTAGAATTTGGAGCTGACATCCGCCAATAGTCTGATGCTATGACAGTTTAGTATTATTCTGTTGAACCTTTTTACAGTACTTCGTTTGAAATGAACCAGTACCAGAAAATTCCCGGAGTTATCTTGTAAGAAGTGAATACAAAATTAAGAACAAGCAAAAAGACTGTTTGTTCCTCGCGTTATGAGGACCTATCATGCGAAAATATCGCAAAGGAATTTCTTCATATCGAAAATTGTTAGCTTATTCAAATATAAGGTACAAAGCATAACGTGGATTTAAACACAATAAAGTTATATACTAAATATCATATTAGAATTTGTAAATGGTATTGAATTTCCAGTGTGTGTAATGAAACGAAAGATGAATCAACTCAGTACTTTTAGACTATACAGGGTTGTCACAAAAAAACAGTTGCAAGGGCAAAATCACCTGCTTGAAGGTGAAAACATAAAATAGTGATGTGATATTTATATTCATGTCATAATGAAGTCTTGGCTTTTATAATGCATTTACAGCATACGATTGGTGTTGCAATCCAGAGATAGAAGAATATTCCACGACTTTTTTGGAGGGTTGAATACCCAATTTTTTGCCACTTTTCACAGAATGGGATAATTTAACACAACAAATCTGCCATAGCTGTTCATGTTTATATAAGAACACTTTACTTGATCGAAAGAATTCATCTATCACACAGTTAATGCTTGATCTTTTTCATGTGGCTGCTTCAAATCAATGCTTCTTTTCTGGGTGGGAACATTCTAAAAATGACTTCATGGATAAGTAAAGAACATAAGATGGAGGACACTCAGCTGAAAACATTATCAAACAATTATAAACATTGCAATCGTGACCTCAAATAATACACGTTTTTAAGCGTTCTGAAAAATGAACTTCGCTGTTTTGGAAGTCTTCTTCTTCTTTCTTATTATTGCTGTCCAAACACAGTGGTCCAAATATGATCCAGCCAGGAGATGGCTACAATGTCTGGCTGCTTCATGAATTCCGCAAGGTCTTGTGTGCATTTTTTGCTCCAGCAGTGGCAGACCAAGAGATGTTCCATTGTCCGTGGAGCTGTTCCACAACCACAGGTCGTATCCTGATCTGCTTCAGAAGTAAATGAACATATACAATAACTATAGTTCTGTAATCAAATTTAATTAGCACAGATATTTTTAAATGATAATGGAATCTTTCGATGTGCATTTGCAGGTTTTTGATGAAATCTTAAATCAATACAATATAAACAACATCAAATGATGTATCCCATTCTGTAAAAAGTGGCCACAGTGGTTACCGCCCCACACACCTCTATTGGAAATATAGCCATATCTATAGATTGCAATAACCAAATCGGGGATGCTGTAAAGGTATTCATAACGTTCAAGATTCTTTGTGATATGATGTAATATACGTCACTATTGATTGTTTTCCTTTTTCTTTTTACCCAACGAGGGCACTTTTGCCTTGCACCATTTTTTGTGGACACCCTGTATGTGTAATCTTTTTAAGATTTAGAATTTATATGCATTAGGCCTGTCATGCTTTCTTGCATTTTGATTGCATATTCTTTAATGGCGTGATTATTGCTCTGTGTATAGAGTCATTAACAAGCCTTCATTTCCTTTTTTCAATAAGTTTTTTTTTTTTTGGCGAATACCCACTCCGAAATATCAAATACTAGCATATATAATAATCGGTGTCACGATGCGAAAGTACAAACATCTGTTTGGGATTTACGGGGGCTTATTCGACGGAAAATGAAACGAAACCGGCTCACTGCACCCATTGGATTCCACACTTTATTCCTATCATACATTTTATACTCTGGCGGAATAAATCGTGTAATCCAATTGGTGGCACGAGCCTGTTTCGTTTCGTCGTTTTAATATAATAAGCCATTTACGTTGGCGATCCTCAGGTTCAATCCTACACAATAGACATAATGTTATATAGATTTGGTAACGATGGAAATAAATAGTTAAACAAAAAATTTTCTCATACAGAATGATTATAGGTTCTCACATTTTGCATTGGCACCATCCTTAAGGAAGAATACCTTACCCCTGATGTAATGAATAAGGTTCCTCTCATTTACTTTCTGTTATCTTATTGTTTTTGGTGAAATTACTTTATTAGTTTTAGGGATATGATATTGAGTATCGTCAGGGCCTTATCAAATTTTTTTTTATTCCCATTTTTAATAATGTAGTTAAGCGATCAGCTCGTTTTCTTTTGAACTTCCTAAGTCAATAGTAACACGAAAAATGGTTCTGTTTTTTTAGTTGAAGACAAGATTGCTTAGAATTTTCACATTTTGTGTACCGATTAACGTGTTATCACGAAAACGCAGTATGTCTTTGTTCAGACGCTCTTCCAACTCCATTCATTGGTGCCCACGTCGATACAAATAATGTCATAGATCACATTAGGCAGAATTCATGCGAGGAGAGCATATTCCCCTCATGAAACTACATAAATAGCAATACGACGAGGCTGCAAAGTACCACGCGGCCCCACAACCCCAAAAACCACAGTGCCACGAATCCACACGGCGGTGCCCGCTCTTGTTTTTAATGAATCACTCTGGGGGTTTCCACTGAAATATCGGCTCATCGAGCGTACCTAGTTGGTAATACTTAACTCGCCCAAAATTGTCCCCCGATCCCGAAAACCTTTTTGTAGGGATTCACGCCACTAATCCACAAATTGGACTGAATGCGCATTTAATTCCGGCCATCAACTTCAGTACGATGACTTCAGAAGAAGGCTATTGGATCGATGTCAGAGAGACGGCGAAGATTTCTAAGCATTTCACGATTGGCGAACGAAATAGGTTTTTTTTTAAGGAAGGTGGCGAGTTTAATAACCACAACGTCATTGAATAAGTACGGAACCAGTCGAAGTTTCAAGTTTGATACAACATTTACATGTCGAGAGAAAATAACAGTTTCCAGTACAGCATGTAGGTAACAAGTATCCACCATAATCTGCAATGATAAGACTGAAAGCAACCTAATACAAACAAAAGCTAATATTTAAAGTTTCTACGTCTGTACAGACACTTACTCAACACGACTTAAGATTCTTTTGGTATTTTTCATTAAAACAACCCAAAACCACAGGTGCCACGATTCCACAGGGGCGGTGACCGCTCTTGGTTTTAATGAATCACTATTGGGTTTCCATTCTGAAATATCAGCTCATCGGCGTACTACTTGATAATTACTTCACTCGCCCAACATGTCCCGATCCCGAGAAAACCTATTGTAGGGATTCGCGCCACGAATCCAAAAATTGACTGAATGCGCATCTTATCTCCATCATTCAACGATGACTTCAGAAGAAGGGCTAGTGGGTCAATGTCAGAGATACTCAGAGATTTCTAGAGCATTTCACGATTGGCGACGAATAGGTTTTTTTTTTAGGAATGGCGAGTTTAACAACCACAACGCCATTGAATAAGTAAGGAACCATCGAAGTTCCAAGTTTGATACAGAACATTTACATAGTCGAAGAGAAATTACAGTTTTGGATTAACTTTATTTGTGGCAATGGAGGGCTTATTGGGCCTTACTTTTTCGAACTACATGTCAATGGGAAAGCTTAACCTAACTCCAATGATTACCCACGATGGCGTGCCTGAACTTCGACTGCATTTTCTACGGCAACAAAATCGTGTCTTCCGACATTTGGTGGTTGGCATATATGGTGCACCTGCCTACAGACTTATTGCGTCATGTCAGAAAATTGCCTACATGAACTTTTGGGGGACAGAATTGTAGCCCTGAACCTGCTGGGATGCCACCAGATCACCTGATATGACACCCTGAGGCTTTTTCTTTTCGAGTATGGATATTTGAAGAACAAAGTCAACCGCGCGTAACCTTCAGGATTAAGACACTATCAGTACTAAAGGCACTATCAGTGAATTGACCAATTAGGAAAACGAAAAATTCATCAAAAAATCGTTTTCATGTATTTAACACTTATCTAACATATCCTCAAGTGAATAAGACTGATGCAACCTAATAAAGACACATCTACTTAGTAATATTTTAGTCATTACTTTCCGGACATACACTTACAACACACGTAATTGAATGGAAATTCATTCTTTTAACATCACTGTTTTTATGTCCATTTTTCATTTAAAAAATAACTTACGGAAATTCTAAAGAGTTATACTTCACGTTTAGACTACTCGCTGCAAATTTTGAATATTTTTTGATTCTTTTTTTGGGTTGATCACGAATAGTGCCCCTTTAAGCATATATATATTCCATAAACTAGCATTTACTACTGTATTTTAAAAACATAATTAGTTATAAATATATTTGGAATTAACATGAATAATCCATTTTTCCATTTACCGTTTTCCTGTCACAATGTTCTCCCCCACTTTTTTCAAGGTTGGCCATTTCATCTTTAACTGTCTGAAATTCAAGACTCCTCGAATGTAATTTTCCGCTGTTCATTTTTTTGCTGTAACTGTTCCATTTTAATCTGAATTACAATAGCGGAAAATTAAGATTACTGTCAGAGTCTTTAAAATGGGATAAAAAAAACCCCGAATCCCTTTCGCTGCGAGTGCCTATGCCTACAATCTTGGAACAAATAGTTGGAACCCTCACCACAAATTGCTACAATGCTCACCTGGGCCAAGATTTAAGATGCCACAGCCGCTGTTATCAACTCAATTGAAAGCCCCAAACCTTTTCCACTTCAACTTACCGTTCCCCAGCCCCCCAATTTGGCAGAATTTGACACAATTCTGCATGACGATACACCATTCAACATTGTTTGGAGGGGAGACGGGGAACAATTTTCCGAAAGTGTTCAAATTGTTTCCACAATTATTTCCAGATTATAATCCCCTACGGATTATGTAAAGTTTTTTTTTTTATATCACGAGTAATTCAAACTCGTTTAAAAAATCTTTGGATTCAATGGCATTATCCCTTTACCACGTTTTTTCAACAATAATTGTAAATCAGGCAACTCTACTTACCTTCTTTTGAATAAAAGAATGTATTTCATATCTGTACACTTGTAAAAGGCATAGGAAAACAGATTATTACCTCACTGAGTCGAGTCCTGATATCTGGAGCTGCAGCGAAGTTTTTGCGGATGTTAAGTTCTCTAAGCAGGTTACAAAGGCCTCGATGTCTTGGAATACCGGTTTACCTTTTTTGATCATCTAGACTCATACCGTCTTTCAGTCCCATGTGCGAAAGCTCATTTCTTATTCCGGATATCTGCAATGATTAAATGCGTATTTCCAAGCATCCTTTTTTGTTATTGTTCAGGGGGATTATACTCCGAAAAAACCTTATTTTTCACATTTTTAGTTTTATTCCGATCGTCATTTTAGGTTTAGCAATATTTGGTGTAAACATGTCCCCGTCAGGCATAGTCTTTGGTCCACACCTGTTGCCTTAAGACCTCTATGTTCGCCTTACTGTATGTAAACGCATGGATTAATTATTAATGCCGCCCAAGGGTTGGCCTTTTCCTACGCTAAATAATTCAGTTCGAATGATTTTGTCATTTGACATGCATCGCAACTCCTCTTTGTATACTTTAAGGCAACTGCACCTTGAACACCAAACACTTCGCTGAATAGTGCATTTATTTACTTACTTATGCACTGTTCTCCAACCATCTCACCTTCTTGAGATGTCCACAAAGCATTCTTTATACCAAACCTTGATGGAAACTCAGCAAACCTGGTCATTATCATGAGGGACTTGCAGAGTCAAAGTCTGGCAACACTGGCGTATCTGTTTGGGTCGTTGTTCCTGAAGTGGGCCTTGTTTATTTGTAAGTCTCAAACAAATCTTGGCTACTGTTGAACATGTACTTTTCCCTAATTGGATGGATGACATTTGACCAAGTAATTTGTGATCTTGCTGGGGACTACGGCCCCGGCTGTTTGGATGTGTTTCCTGGCGTGAGGTAGAAATGTGTTCGTGGCTGGTAACAAAGCACCTGAGGCTTTTTCTTATGGGATTTTGAAGAACAAAGGCAACCGGGTAACTTCAGGATTAAGACACTATCAAGTCTAAAATGCACATCAGTGTTGACCAAAGTAGGAAAACGAAAAATTCATCAAAAATCAGGTCCTTTGCCATGTATATAACAAGTAATGGTATCCTAACATAATCCTGCAAGTGATAAGACTGATAGCAACGTAATAAAACAAAATCTACTTAGTATATTTTAGTCATTACTGTCGGACATACACTTAACAACAACACGTAATTTGAATGGAATGCATATCTTTTACATCACTGTTTTTTTTCATTTTTTCATTAAAAAAATAACTTACGGAAATTCTAAGAGTTATCCTTCCGTTTAGACTACTCCCTGCAAATGTTGAATTTTTATTCTTCTTTTTGGGGGGTGATTCCACATGATAGGGCCTTTAAAAAGCTATATATAAATTCCAATGAAACTACATTTAATACTGAATTTTAAAACATATTATTTATAAATATAATTTTGAATTAACAATATAAATCCTTTTCCATTACCGTTTCTTTTCTGTCACATGTTTTCTCCCCCACTTTTGTCATCAAGGGGGCCCATTTCGCTTTAACTGTCTGCAAATTCACGGACTCACTCGAAGATGTATTCCTCTTTCATTTTGGCTGTAACTGGTTCCAATTTAATCTGAATTACAATAGAGCGAAAAATATTACGATTACTGGTCCAGAGTCTGTAAATGGGGATAAAAAAAGGCCCGATCCCTGTCCGCTCCTGCGAATGCCTATGCCTACAATTGGAACAAATAGTTGGAACACTCACCACAAATTTGCTAAATGCTCCCCTGGGCCAAGATTAAGAGCCTACCAGCGCTGTTTACTCAGTGAAAGCCCCCAAAACCTTTCACTTCAACTTACCGTTCCCCAACCCAGAGGTGGCAGAATTTGGCCAACATTCTATACCCGATACCACCTCCTTCAACTTGTTTGAGGGAACTGGGAACAAGTTTCCCTGACATTGTTCAAAGTGTTTCCAACCTTATTTCCAAATTATAGATCCCCTACGGAATTAATGTAGTAATACCCGAGTTTTCAACATCGTTTAAAATCATTTGATTCAATGCATTAATGCCTTTTACACGTTATTTTTCACAATAATTGTAATCAGCGGCACTCTACTTTACTTCTTTTTTGAATAAAAGAAGGTTATTTCATATATGTACACTTGTAAAAGGCATAGGAAAACAGATTATTACCTCACTGAGTCGAGTCCTGATATCTGGAGCTGCAGCGAAAGTATTTGCGGATGTAAGTTTCTCTCCTTCTAAGCAGTTACAAAAGCCCTCGATTCTTGAATACATCTCGTTTTACCTTTTGATCATCTAACTCCTACCGTCTTTCAGTCCCATGTGCGAAAGCTCATTTCTTATTACGATATCTGCCATTATTAAAAACTGCTTATTGCTCAGCATCCTTTTTTGTTTATTGGTCAATGTGGCATCTCCCCTCTCCAACACACCCTTACTTTTTCTCACCTTTTTAGTTGATTCCTCCCTAGTTCAATTTTATTTTATGAGGCCATTTTTGTGTCACAGGTCCCGTATAGGCAATATCTTTGGTCCCATCCTGTTTCCTTTAAGACCTCTATGTTCGCCTTACTGTATAAACCAGATTACTTATTAATGCCGCCCAATTGTGGGCTTCCTACCCTAAATAGTCAGATTTCTGATGATTTTCGGTCATTTGACATGCATCGCAAATCCTTCTTTGTATACTTTAAGCAACTGCAAACCTTGAACACAAACACACTTCGCTGAAATAATTGCTTTATTTTACGTACTTAGTGCACTGTCTCCGAAACCATCTCACCTTCTTGATGATTCAAAGCATTCTTTGATCCACCTTGATGGAACTCATGCAAACCTGGTCATTTCATAAGGAGACTTGCGAGGTCAAAGTCGGCAACACTGGGTGTACTTTGGGATCTTGTTCCTGAAGTGCCAGTGGGTTTATTGGGTAGTCTCAAACAAAGCCTTTGCTACGTTGAACATGACTTTATTCCCTAATTGGATTGGATGACATTTTCCACCAGTACTATTGGTGATCTTGCTGGGGACGACGGCCTGGCTTGTTTGTGGATGTGTTCATGCTTGAGTTAGATTGTTAGTGGCGGTACAACCACCTTCTATAGCTTTAACCCCAAGCCACACAGTTGGGGCACATGATGCAAGGCGTAGCTTCGGGTTTCTTACCATCGGACAATTGTCCTACACACGGTGGTACTGTTGTTGTTTTGGGGGCATGCCACACTCCTAAGCCAATTATCCACACATGGTATGGCCTCATGAGTCACAAGGTGAAGAGCTTTGTGAATCCGGTAATAGGCATCGGGTCCTGTTCTCCCATGTAACGTACGGTGAACAAAGCAAAAAATGTGCGGTCAGAAGAACAAAAAGGCAAACACATTTACAAATGCTACGTTACACACTTTATCTGTCAGATAAATGTAATGTTATGTTTGTTTCATCATTCACGACACAAGTTCTTCGATTCGTTATGTAACGATAACATTACATTTTTTCTCGTTCAAGCGTCCTTTTTTTGTTATCATTGTGTTTCCCCCTCCCGTGCTTCTCTACTACGATCGGGTTCGAGAATGCTACCAGGTGTTATTTTTAATACCGCTCTAGAGCTTGTATTTATTAATACATGCACAACTCGGAGGCGGGGTCAAACTAACACGCTGGGTCACGGTCAATGGTTCTATAAATACAAAGGTCCTACAATTATATACATGGGCGCGATCTGTATATATACTGCTGGGCAAACTTACGATACAAATTCTATGGTGTAAACTATGCCACCTATGTTGAGAAACTATTGAGCGGGTAATCTAACCTGTAAATAAACTAAACTTTAAAAATTGATTCATCTTTACAATCAAACAGTTTCTCATAAATGGACACTGACACAATTGATATTTTTTACATAACAGCAAGATATGATATAATTCAGATAATTTGATTTCATACTGTCATTTTAAAAAATGTGTATGCCCATATTTATGTTAAATTAAAAAAAAAACAAATTTGGGCAAAAAGACAAAATTAAAACACATAACAAAAACTCTACTCCATGAACATTAAGAATGTACCAAACACTGGTTAATATAGAGGTACCACCCCCCCCAAAAAAAAACAGGTAAACTAAGCAGTCCAGCGTTCAACCTCAGTGGATCAAGCTTCAAGAAGCTCCCCATCCGAACATCCGACGCCGTCTTTTCCATTGGAAATCAAATGCTGGTTCCACAAATGCCGACATCACACAATACACATAAAGATACGTACCTAAGTTAGAAATATATCAGTGAAGGTCACCAATCAAGATTGGGTTATTTTTGTTTCTTCATCTTCAACCCTAACCCTATGCAATTGGCACTCAAACACTGATAACTCTTTGTAATTTCCGCACGAAAAATCAATATGTTCAGGATGACTAAGGGTTAAATATCTTTATATATTATTTCTTCCGATAGGCTTTGTTGATTATTTCATTCACAATTTAACTCCAAGGATAAACTAACTACATGATATATTATGCCTTCGTATTTAGCAAAGCACTAATCAATTAACCAATTGGCAAGTTATAGCTTGAATACTTAATAGCTTTAGTCACTCGAAGGTTACTGGCCAGAGCAATCAATCGCAACCCATTTTGGAATTAAATATGGGTTAACGCTCGTCAATAGACGGTGACAAGGACAGTGTTTAAATTGTTAAATTTAAATTGCGACAAATTATTTCGTTATCAATCCATTTTACATGTTTTAACCAAAATATTGTTTGTAAATGTTTATTTTTATTTATACTCTAAGTGTATGCTATAATCAATGTGCTATGATGGCGTTCGTAAAAATAGGCAAGCGTTCGCGCTTGACTTGGTTAACAATCGGTCTCGCTGGCCTCCGGCACGCTCGACCGATGTTAACCAAGTCAAGCGCTCAAGACTGTTATTATTTTCACGAACGCCATCTAGCTCATGATTATCTATATCGAACAAAAGGTACGGGCGCGCACCCGGTTTCAACACAGAGAACGGAGTGCCCGTTCTCATCTTTCGAGCGATTGCCTGGTGCCTATCTCTTAATTTTCCAAGATTGAAATTTTCAATCTTATTGAGTGTCACTCACTCACCATAGACGAAGAAAGATTGAAAGTCAATCTTTAAAGATTGAAATTATTTAAAGTGTAATTTTAATCTTAACTCCAAAGATTCTGAAATGTCATCTAAAAGATTGACTTTTCAATCTTTCTTCTTCTGTTGTGAGTGCACGCTCAATAAGATTGAAATTTTTCAATTTTGGCATTAAGGAGTACACCATTAAGTCCGTGTCTAGGGTATTACTGTCGTTTGATGACTTTATCGAAGCAGAAGAAGACATTTTGCCCTCTTGGCATCTCGTGGTTACAGGGGACGGGGCACTTTCCGCCCACGACTTCAATGGGGGGGGGGCAAAATTCCAGATGCTACAGTGTGTATTATACCCTACATAATTTTAATTTAATTCAAAAAAGAAAAAAATTTTATCATTTTTAAGATATTAACTCAATCAATCAGTATAAGTACAATTGACCCTTGCTGAATAAACTTTGACCTTTAGCCTATTTTAGCCTGTATCTCTACTCCATAACGATGCATTTTACTGACAGTCACCATAACTTTTTCTACTTAACTCCTTTACCCCACAAACATTTAGCTATACTTAACGTTTTTGGACCATTATATTAAATTTACCCCTGTAAAAACTTTACCCACCCCTCCTGTGTAAATTGCCGACATTTCCAGAGGGACAGTGGGCTTACCTTTACTTCCAAGATTAGTCACGAATTAAAGATTTGACTTCACTACGACGTGAATATTACCCTGACGTGTATTTAGTTTCGCATTAAGATATATTACTGCTATCATAAAAATTAAACCCCAAAAAATGCTCTGTTTAAGACCACCTTTTTAAAATAGTCGAAAACCCGGACGTACTGAAACTGCTCAGTAATTCGCAAATTTGCCACCAAGTCATCTTTCTTTATAGATTGGGATTACTTGGCCATTTCAACTGATTAGGACTATAGCCAGTCAACAAAGCTAAATTGGAAGATTTTTTTGAAAGGCGGACCCTTTCATTTCACAGTCGTTTTACAATTTCAACTTTCCCCTACTCATCATGAAACAGCACTTTTCTTTGATCAAATGCATTAATGATTTCACATTTCACCTCGACGATTCAAATAGTGCTTTCATGAATATACTTTTTGATAAGGTATATTCAAATAATCACCAGTAATAGTTTTACCTGAGTTTTGAATTCCACTAGATACTAAGTTTGGCCACGTTCACAAAAAAAAATCATAAATTTTCTTTTCATATTACTTTAGGATCTGTAAATATGTTCAAGATTTTCGTTTGAACTGCTCAGAAACATTTTCGCTTTTTGAGCACGAATATCGCCTAATTAAATCGCTTATTATTTTCCAAGTCTTTTTGCAATGTGGTTTTTTTTTTACTTGCAAATTCAGTTATTCATTTATTTAAATAAATTCTTAAAAAAGATTCTTAAACATCATATTGATTTCTAATCAAACTATGCAACTTATTTGTAAATGTGTTTAAATATCACCCAAATAAACCCTTTTAAATCTTCTGAGTGCCAAATTGACCTAACAGGCCACGAAACGATTAGCTTTTCTTAAGGGGGGTGTTTAGTCAGGAAATTAGTCCCAATGACCCAGTTTTTTGGGTCGTGGCGGCGAGCCAGCTTCTCTTTCGGGAGGGGGGGGGGACACGGAAGCAAGTGAAATTTTGATCAGGGTGTTATTGGACGAGGACACTCTGACTTTCGTTATACATACCAATTAGAGTCTGTAATTTTTCCTATAAATTTGTCATTCTTTAAAAATCATTTGATTTTCCTAATCAAACTATGGCAACTTATTTGTAAATGTTTTAATATCACCAAATAACCCTGTTTAAATCTTTTGATTGTCAAAATTTGACCTAATAGGCACTCAACGATTAGCTTTCTTAAGGGGGGTGTTAAGTCAGAAATTAGTCAAATGACAAGTTTTTGGGTCATATGGCGCGCAGACTTCTCTTTTCCTTCTTTTCGGGGAGGGGGGGGGGCAAACGGAAGGGCAAATTGAATTTTGATCAGGGTGTTTAATTGGAAGGAGGACACTCTGACCTTTCTTTAGACAACAGATAATTATGAAGTCCTGTAGTTTTTCCTATAAATTGGTCATTGAACTCAGTTTTTTTTTTTATGTCGATCAACCCGGTACTAAATATCATTAAAATAAGTACCCGCATATACATCCGATGACTATAGGGAATCATCTTGAATTTTCATGACAGCCACACAAACAATTTAAACAATTATGTCCTGCTATACAAAAAAAAGTCATGTTTCTTATCTCAAACACTTAGAACAATCTGAAGCTATCGTCCTATTCTTTGTAATGTTGGCAAAAAAATATATGACGAGTCATACTCATTTTGAATTCCTGTGATTACTTCTTTAGAACACTTAAATTCCCAATGTCCTTGGGTCTTGGTCAATTTTGCTTATTAAGTACCGTATAGAGTTTTATTCTCTTTTGTAGTCCTGTAACGTTATTAGATTGATGGACCTTTTTCTATCTTATTTGCCTTCCCCGTCAACTCTCCCCCCATATCATTTCATTGTTAACACTTTTCCTGGAACCAGTGGCGAATTGATGATTAGTATGTTTTATTGGTTATGGAAATAAATTATCTTTAATCTTGAATCTGTTTAATGTTTTTGAAGAAAAGTTTTTCCTACTTTTTAGGTTTCGTGTTTAAGAAACATAATTTTGTATTTAAAAATGAGTTTCCATTTAAATAACTTAGTTCTAGGATTATTGATATTTAGGTGTACCAAATACTCTACATAAATCTTTTAAGAACTTTATACTAATTTGAGAGAATTAGTAAAAAAAAAGAACTTCAAGATGTTTGTAATATTCCTGCAGTGAACACACACCTTCCTCCGTTTTTTAATTTTCGCTGCATGATTCATTTCATGTAGTCCACTTAGTTAATGTTTGACTACATTTATGTTTCTACGTAGCCATGGGAATGTCAAACAGGAATTCTTTTAACTACAATTGTATTATGCTCCCTGTGAAGCAACTCTTATTTTTTTGGTAGCTTATATTTAAGTGCTACGAGACTCGCGTTTTCCATCATTTTTTCCTTCTATCATCCAAATACTCATATTTTTTGTCCAATGTTTCCATGGTCACTTTAGAAAATCTTTGTAAATTTACGCGTCTGTAGTAAAATTTTACGAAGACTTGTTTATTAATTTCTTATTTCAAATGGACATTTTGTCAATTTTTAAAACACTGGACAACCGTACAAAACACTATTCATTTAAAAACGATTAAATAATATTAAAATACTATCAAAGTTTTGTAGACGTTTTTCTTTAAATAGAGTGAAATTACAGATGATGCCTCCAGCACTACAAACTGACTGTGTAAAATCAGATTTTAAATTATACTGTTTATATCATCCATCTTTGGCGCAAGTACAGTGTACATTTCAAAATGGCCGCCACTTCAAAATTATTTTTCACCATATCTCAGTCTAGAGTGACCACCGAGTTTTGTTTTGGGTTGTCTGTATCTAGTTTTAGGGGTCTATCCCCTTGGAACCAAGTATGTAATACCACCAAGTGATTTGCATCATTCTCCGAAAAATCCAAACGGCTGCCAAAATGGAAAATATCTATCCTTCTCTCCATTTCTTCTTCCATTTTATTTTGTGCAATGTTTTAAGTTGTAACATTTACATACACAACCACTACACACAACCAACACAATTAATCTTTTACTAAAATGAGATCTTCTGCCCCTGTCTGCGTGATCCTCCTGTCTGTCCTACTATGCGGTTTCGTTAATGGCTTTGATATACGGTATGTATTATGGGGGCGTTATTTGGCATTAAGGTAGGGGAAGACGCTTACAAATATACCGGCTCACATCGAAAATACCCCCCTCTTATCTCTAGTAGTCTTACAACGAGACGTGTACTTTTATATTATACATGAAAGGCCATTTCATCGTTCTAGGCGATCCATGAACAAAGTAATTAGTCCCTAGGAAATTTTTGGCATGTGCCTATTTGGTTTTTTTTTGCTATATTTGATAACACTTCATATTTTGTAGAGTAAGACCCGAGGAAATTGTACAAAGTATTATCCCTCCTTTTTTTTTTCGATGTGCAAGGGGGGTAGCCAGCAATTTCCAAATGGCCGCCATTGTTTTTTCAATATTTTAGCTTATTTTGACTAATATTCCAAGTTTTATGAATTTTAAGATTTCTTTCATGTGTTATTCACTTCATATCAGTGATGGAAAACATTAAAAATAACATTCAATCCTCTTGTGAATTATCATTCCGTTTGGCGCCAAAAATTCAAAATGGCCGCCATTTAAAGATTTTTTGTTTTTTTAGTATATTATGGCTAAACTTCAATTTTTTGGGTCCTTGAAATTTCTTGACCTTCAAGATTTGATTAAATTACAATATTTAATATACAAAAATTATTATTTAGCATTCTTAATAAAATCCTTACATATCTTGCATAGGACTTTTTTGTCCACAAAATGACCGCCATTTGATGTTTAAGTGTTCTTCTTTTCTTTAAACCAATATTAAATTATCAGAAACGAACAGTGAGCATCTCCCGGGAGGGCATATTACCTTCCTCATTTTTTTTCTTTACACCAGTTTGCCGCCCCCCCCCCAAAGAAAATACAGATTTTTGGCAAAAGTCAGTGATTTGGGGGCCAAAATCACCCAAATTTTTGACAAGAAAAACAGCCGATTGTGGGTCCAAAAATCACCATTTGGAAAAATAAGCGATTTTGGGGCCAAAATTGTGGTTTAAAAAAAAAAATCTTAAACATTTTTTAATTATTTGGTTCCCAGAAGTTCCGTTTTTGCCGCCCCAAAAATATTCACTTTTTGGCCCCCCCCCCCCCCCTAGAAAAAGATTTGGCTGCGCCGCTGAACGAACCGCAACACAAATGGCATAAAATCATAAATAGAACATAATTAACAACTGAATCAGATTTTGTTATGAAGCTGAATGTGCTTTATACCCTTCTGGCTTTCCATAATTGACTATTCTATTTTTGAATACAGGCGTCTCTCTTGCAAACTTGGCGGTCAATGTACCATGTACTTTTAGATGCACTGATAGGTTGGAAGTTTTGTCACCTTTGACATGATTGGTAGGGTTGAAGTTTGTAGATTGATATTGTTATTATGTACATGATCACTAAAAGATTGTATTAGCATCTGTGGAACCAAATTAAGTATGGCACGGTATGGCTTCTGATGGATTACTTCTATGCTTTACACTTCAATACCAACCATAAATTCAATAATGGTAGGAGCAACCTCCATGTCTGTTGACAACACGTCCTCACCATTGAGCTCGCTCTCTGTCATTGTTACATCATTCTACAAACATCCCATCAGTAGATCCAAGCACCCTCATTCAATCTCGGGAATTCACCAAACCTTCCATTTCTTATTGGCAATTTCAACAGCCAAATTACCCAATGGGGGGCTAAACAATTAACCAATAAAAACGGACACGCTGTCGAAGAATGGTTCTAAGGACAGTCACCATCTACGCCCTCCTTCACGACCCTACTAAGCTGCGCCAATCATTTTATAAAGTGCCCATTATAAGAGGTGTTTACAACCATGATCTCGCGATTGTAAGCAAAAACACCTCTAAGCTGTGTAGCAAGATTGTTCTGGATCCTGTTCCAATCTCAACATTGACCAATCGACTTCCATGTTAACACTGCATTGCCTTTAAGCAAAGTAAAACAGACTGGCAAAGATTCATTGAATAACCTGGACCATAACGTGAATAGATTTGCACCAAACCCGTAACAGTAAACTACAGTAACAGTAAACTAGACAAATTTGCCAACTATGGAAACAATACTGCCGTGAGATTCATACCCATGAGCTGTAGGACGGAATATTCATCAGGCTTTTCCAAGGAAGTGCTAAAGAATATCCAAAGTATACTACCATGATTGAAGCTGATTCTATCAGCTAAAGGAACTGCTAAAGGTGAGGAAGTGTAGGAGAGGATCGCCAAGGAAGAAGCTGGCATATATAATGTGAATCCCTAGAATAATAATAAGAATAAATTAATAATACAACAGGGCTTATAGAGCGCGCTTTACACCAAGTCTCTAACGCTAGCGGTTAAGACATAATACAAAAAACACACAGTAGCATAAAAATGGAGCAGGGTGAAGAAGCAAGTGTTGTACATGTATCCCCAATATGACTATAGTAAACAGATGAGTTTTCAAAACAGATTTGAATTGCCCAAGAGTCTGAGATCTTCTGATATGATGAGGTAAATTGTTCCACAAGTTCTGAGAAGCATGGTGAAAAGAGCGACGACCATACAGTAAATGCGTGGAAACTGATGGGAGAGGGTGAGCTTGGAGGAGGAGCGAATTGGCGAGTGGCTTATATACTTTGCTCAAGTTCAGCTGGTAATTGAGCAAGTCCATGAAGACATTTGTAGGTCAAAAGAGACTTTGTATATAACCGATACGCACTGGAAGCAGTGAAGTCGACGAAGCACAGGAGTGATAATATGATCGCGAGAGCGTGAGCGGATGATAAGTATGGCCACAGCTGAATTTTGATTCGTTGACGCTTGGCAATTGCGAATCAGGAAGGCCAACAGTAGACTGAAGTTCACTGATCAAGAAGGCAAGTAATAAATGCATGAACTAAAGTTTCGTTGATTTTTCATCAGATCATTCCTGATACGACCAATTTTGTAGAGAGCATAAGAGGTCAGACGACAACTATATTGATGTAAACATTCATGCTGAGATCGTTAGCGACTATCTGCACCCAAGTTACGCGCAGATTCAACAGGCTGAATAGGAACATGGCAATATTAACAGAAGGATAGAGGTGAAGGTTTTTCGAATTTAGACTGTGATGTGAAGAACCCAGTTTTATCTGCCATTCAGCTTCAAATCGTTAGCTGAGGACCAAGCCGTGATGTGTGCGATACATTGTTCAAGTTTGGGATAGAGTAGCATGATCATTGTGTTTCAAGATGACATAAACTGGTGGTCATCAGCATATATCATGCTCAAAATCATAGGAAGCAATGATGTCCTAAAGAGGAGAAGTGTACATAGTGAATGATAGTGGTCAACAACGGATCCTTGTGGAACCCCTTCAAGGGGCGTGTGGGGTTCAGAGCTAGAGTCATTATATGACGATGGATGGGAACGATATGTGAATATGAAGTAAACACAGTTAAAGCAGAGCCAGTACTTCCAGATCTGTTGGCAAGACGTTGAAGAAAAATGTTGTGATTAATAGTGTCAAAAGCCGCAGAATAGTCTGAGGAGGAATCCGAACAGCCTTCAGTGCCATCATCAAGGCAAGTAAGAGATCAGTGTACACACGGAGTAAAGCAGTTTCAGTACTATAGCAGGGTCTGTAGGCAGATTGGCCTTTTTCCACGAAGACTGTTCTTAACAAGAAATCTTGAATTTGGGCTGCACAAGCACGCTCAATTCTTTTAGCAAGAAAAGTAAGGTTGGCGAAGGCGCTAATTTTCAATCACTTCCTTGTCAAGATGTGATTTCTTTATGAGTGGCGTTATCCGAGGGATTTAAAGAGTGCCGGAAATTTCCATTACAATACAGACAAGTTGATGATCTTAGTAATGAAGGTACAAGTTCATTCATACACTTCTTGAGTAACCATGTGGGGATAGGATCCAGACTACCTGTTGAAGATGGTGATTTCATGATGATGCCTCTGACTGCACTCTTCAATATTAAGAAAAGCTGTGAAAATGTAAGAAGACTGCGCATAGGGTCTATGCCTCAGAAAATGTAATGAAGAGACCTTATCACAGCATCGGAAAAATTGACAATTAGATATGACCCATTAATCATCCAAAAGGTGCAATGTCATAAACCATCCGAAAGCTTCAAGGGATCCAACAGAAAAGGCCTCCAGCTCAAATGTTAGCAACCACTAAGTTGCCACACAACCTACGTAAGCCTCAAGCAGATCAGCAGCTAAACTCGAAAGCTATCCTGTTTCACTCATCCTCTTCAGCATGGACGACTGGTCGAAACTGGTGTTACTTAACTTCAACAGGAAAAGCAGTAGGCCATTGTACGACATCATCAACTGAGTGCAGCGAAAAACGTTGGCCTAGAGTTCAGGATCGACTGTCTTGGCTTCAATTGCTGCCTTAATTTCTCAGCAGTTCCACGCAAAGATCTTGAGTAGAAGCACGATGTTCTGGCTACTCTTTAAAGGCCTGGGAAAGATCCCATCTAATCCAAAGAGCTATCGAATGATATCACTCCTCAGCCCGTACCGTACAAGCTCTTTGAAGTTCATTCTCCTGTTCAAAACTGTATCGTACCTTGATAGAGGAAACACTTCAGCCAGAACAAGCAGTTTCGCGGCCTGAAATCAGCAAGCCGAATGGTTTCGAGAAGGGTTCGGTAACCGGAGTCGTTTTCCGGTTCGATCTATTCAGCAGGCTGTTAATTCACAGATGGCTTACATCGCGTTAAGCATTTTGGAACTCCCTCAAGGATATTCGCTTTGACTGAGTTCAGCAGAAGGATTGCGTGGCTTAGGCTGCAAGAATGGATGTCTACCCAATGGAGGCGTTGTCAGCGCACGCTCTCTGTTCAAACATCTATACCAACGACGGCAACTAGAGTACAGTGACATATTGTTTTACTCTATGTAAACCTATCTTGGAATGAACAAACAAGATGGCAGAATTTTATCAGTTGTTGAAGAGAGACTAACCAAAGCTTGATGAACTTCACTTTCCTTATTATGAGGAAACACCTACTCCTTAATTATGAGGACTATTCCACCTATGTGTCAAATCCCATCCAGAACACAGGTGTGTGCTTTGCCATCTACCGTGAAGCCAAATGTCAACAAGCCTGTTTGTCTTACTTAGGAGTTACAACATTGGACGCTACTCTCTCCCTCTTATATACTGCCCATCAAAAAGCCGAAGAGTAAAGTAAACTCACTGCACAAGATGGTGCATCGTCCGCATATACCCTAAGATCGCTGGCACTTGCCCTGTGCTACTCATTGTAGAGTATGCTTGCCCTGTCTGTATGGGAAAGATCAACCCATCGGATGCCAATTATGCTTGATCAGCTGTTAAATGCTTTCCTTCACCGGCGTATCACACAGGATTCTTCGCCCACCTCCAATGGAGAACTTATACATCGATTGCTCACTCAGATACCTATGTCGTAGTGTAGTGAGCGAGCATGAAAGAGCGTAGTTGTCGAGTATCTAATGTGAAGCACCTATGTTCAGACAGAACCGAGCTGTATAAAATATCCTTAAATGGAATCCAGAGAGAGAGAGGGGGGGGAGGGGGAGAGAGGGCGGGAGAGAGAGTTCTTAATGGCAAAGTCCCGCACCGACCTTAAATGACACAGTCTTCTAAGGAGTTTAAGAGAGTCGCCTTATGGAAAGAAATACTTGTTATCAACCAAGTGGAGTCTGTTGGTATTGAACCTGTGAGTATCTTCCACCTGGAACTGATTCCTCATGGGCTGGATGGCGAGGCCTCAACTATATTGAAACCATAATTGGCCGATCTAACGTTTCTTTGCAGAATGGGGCTACCTGGAAGCAGATCTGGACACTACCTGTTGTTCGGGAACAGCTTCACAAGCAATGTAATATCTCTTTGGTCTGTACATTGTTGAGGCAACAATGCACAGTACAAGGCACGGGCTTGCGGATTTCAGTGAGCAGCCAGGGCATTGCATCCCATCTCTTGCTAGACAATATTTGAGAACGGCACTGTGTTTGCACACAGATAAGAATCCTTCAGAACATTATTGAATATATGGTTGGTCTTGAAGTTAACACATAGAGATAATACCCCTTAGAAGCACGATAACCATGCTTAATTTGGTTGCCGACAGATGCGCATAATCCTTGTTACGGGCGGACGATCCCCCATCAGTTCCATAATACAATATCAATCTACAATTTTCAAGACTTAACTTACCAATTAATGTAAAATGGTGTACAAAATTTTCAACGTCTATTTCAGTGCATCTCAAAGCACGTGGTCCATTGACTGCCAAGTTTGCTACAGACTGCTGGGCATGTATTCATTCGTTAATATAAAAATTGGTTTATATTAATGGATTTTATGTCATTTGTGTTGCGGGTCGTTTCAAGTGGCAGTGGCAGACGCTGCGTTTTCTGGGAGGGGGGGGGTCAAATTGAATTTTTTTTGGGGATTGGGCAAAGTGAAATTCTGGAGTAGGCAAAATATATCAAACATTTTGAGATTTTTTAACCAATTTTGGCGCCAAATCGCTGATTTTTTGCAAAAATGCTGTCATTTTTCTTGATGCGATGGGGGAGGGGAAACTGGGGTAAAGAAAAAAAGGAGAGGGAAATGGCCGCATGCGCCCTGGAATTGCCACTGTTCGTTTGCTGTGTATAGCAATTATATTATGCTAGCTGATGGTTAAAGAAAAGAAGAAGAGCACTTAAAATAAAAATGGCGGATATTTTCGAACAAAATTCGGCTCTATGCAAGAATGCAATGATTTGAAAATCATGGTACATATGACTTAAATTTTATTTTGATACTAAATATATGTTAATTTAATCAATACATAAAAAAAACTTTAAAAAATTGAAGTATAGCCATAATATACTCAAAAACCAAAAAATCTTATCAAAATGGCGGCCATATTTGAATTTTTGGCGCTCAAACTGGAACTGGTATTAAATTCAAGAGTTTTCGAAATGTTTATTTTAATGTTATCTTCATCATTGATATTTAAGTGAATAACACATGAATAAATCTTTAACACTTGCATAAACTTGGATATTAGTCAAATAAGCCTAAATATATTGAAAAATGGTGCGTGCCCTTTTGAATTGCATGGCTTAGCCTCACCTTTGCACATGAAAAAAAAATGTAGCTAATACTGTTTGGGTTTCCCATTACCTATTCACAAGATATAAAAGTTTAAAACAACACCCAAATATAGCAAAAAAAATGCAACCTATCACATTGCAAACAAAAGTCCCCTCTAGACTAACATTCGCTATTTCGCGTAAACGTAAATAGCTAGCCATATTATTGTAAAAGGGTCTATATGGATGCCTAAAGGATGATAAAATAATACAGGATAGCACCTTCGGACATTATGTATTTACGGTACTTGAGAATTTTGCGGATTTCTTTTAAAGCCGGCACTGAAATTTCCACAAAATATATGAAATTCTTCATTTGCTCGCAAAATTGATAGTCGAGGCCATTGGAAGAATAGAGGAGATTTTACACATAAAACATAACTATCCAAAAACAGATATGGACATTAATAAGAGGCTTAAAGACAACCCAGTAATTTGTCCAAACAAAAATGTTCTGTTACATGAATACCATAGAATCGTACGACTCATTGAATTAAAACCACAAAGGTCACGATCCGGTCATCAAAACAGGATGCATGCCGTGGGAATCAACCTACGGTGTGTGCATTTCCGTGGGCGCTGAATAAATGTCGCCTCCGGAGGCATGTTATTATAAATTTGTTTGTTTACCCATTAACACAACTAAGTTTTGATTTTACCATAAAAAGTGGGCCAAACTTGTATAAAAGATTAACACAAGCGGATTGACAAGTCCTTCTTACATGAAATAACATTTTTAGAACTGAATGCATCAGTTTCCAGTAAGCCGATTCTGTAAAGTAAAACTTTTGTACCATGGCCACAATGTGTAAGGCCCTCAGCTAGCAAGTTTTTATTGCCCCGTCGGAGTGTATGGTCAGATGGTTGATAAGGTTTTCTTATCAAAAATTTTCCGCTGAATCCGAAAATCGAAACTCTTGACATTGCAGCAGCCGACGCTGTTGTGGGTGATCACTCTCGGTAATGCCTTTACATTATTTTTAAGTCTAAGGTGACTGAAATTAGTGACAAAACCTTTTGGATTTAAAAAACAATTCCTTTAGCTTCAAATATAAACCTCTTTAAATAATTTGTAAAAAAGTTTTTTTAACTCATTTTTAAAGGTTTAGTTCAAATCAAAAGGACTATTTTTACGAAGCTTACACCGATTTAAATTTTAGTCCACAAAAAGGTTTTGTAACTAATTCAGTCTCGTTTAGACTTAAAAATAAGTCAAGGATTTAAGAGAGAATGTCCAGAAGAAATCGGAGTATTGCCCCTTAATGCAGTCAAAATTGCCATAGATAACTTCGCCTTCATTATGGCACTAATCGGACATACAAGTACTTTAGAAATTAACAGCAAATTACACGCAACTGCTCCAGCCAATACATGTGGTCATTAATTGGACATTAGGGACATCAAAAGTATTCTATCAAATGACAATTCTGGCCAACCAGCAAACCATATTTTACAATCTAAAGGTTGGCAATCTTCGCCTAACAGAAAAGGGATTTCATAATTGGTAAGCCAATACATGCATGGCCTGGCCACCCTGAATCACAGAAACGAACTCCTCAGCAGCTGCCGGCACATGCGAAGCAAACATCTACTATGCAACCTAACATAATCACGGTTTCTTTTTTTTTGCACGTCTTCCCGCAACATCTTATAGATTTATGCGAATGTCCTTGGCAACATGGATTACATGCGTTGCATATGTCCATCTTGTACACATATCCCTTACACATAGGTAATCCTGGAGGGGAAAATTTATACGACATTACAGAATGATTTGATTGGTGAGTGTGCATTTAAATTTGTTTTAATTTGTATATGTTTTTATTTATCAAAAAATCAGGAAAAAAAACAAGGAACGAAGAACAAAGACAAGAACAAACCAATTTTCAAACAACACGCAACCTCTCTCACATCCATCTTGATGTCGCCATGGCATTATAAACAAAAAGTTTACACAAGGACCATAATCAAAGATCAATAAGGCTTCAAGGTCAATAGTCCAATAGTTCTTTGAAATGATCCCTAGTTCTCTTTAACTCTCAGCAATTTTATATTCAATTTGTTTTGTTTTAAATTGAACAATTGAAAAGGCGACGAAACGGGGGTTATTTTGATGAAACTGCACTTGTAATATAAAAATTTTGCATAAAAAGGAATTATACAAGTGGCATGCATGATGTGTTGGCGTTTTTTTTCATAGCAAATATTTTCACACCTTAGAAAACCAAAAGACTCCTCTTGTAATATTATTGATATAAAACACTTCCAGACTCCAGTGGAGACAATCTTGGTTTAAATCCAGGACAAAACAGAAGTGGATCATCATTCAATCCACCATCATCATCATAATCCTTGCAAAGGACATCCCGCTTAACTCTGTCTTGCCAAACCATTTCAAATTGATAAAAAGACCCTTATCTTCTTGAAAAATTTTGGAATGTTACCACCAGAACGACCAGAAAAAATACAAAAGTTTGGCACCAACAAGGCAACAACGACTTAATCACAGTACTTTACCCCAAAGCGATACATTTTTACTCTCCACATTTAAGGGTATCTCATTTGAAGGAAGTTTGGAATTAAATTGAGGTCAAAAAGAGTATTAGTATCAGACAGAAATGATCTCCAAAGTTTCAAAAGGTTTGATCCTCCAATTCATCACGATCTGGCTTCTCCAATGGATGAACATCATACCCTGCCCATGCGAGGCCTCAGATTTTGAGGTTAATCATTTAATGGATAAAGAAGCAATTTATCAAGTGTTTGAAAAGGGCTTGAAAGATCGTAATTCCAATGTGGAAACATAGTGTATCATCCTCCAACTATAATTTTCTTTTCAAATTTTGCCAACCTAACCCTTTAATTTATTATCATTAGCTGAGAATAGACAAAGTTTCAATGCCAAAAAGGAACACCCAAATAGGGCAGACTTTAAAAATTGCATGTGGCATGTCGATAGGTCTACTAAAAACTCATTGTTAACTCTTCCTGATGTTCTAACAAAATTTTGAACCACTGAATAATTATCACCTAATTGAAACGACCTAAGACATCATATAAAAAGTAAGCTCAACACTGTCAAAGTTCCTTTTCCATATCTAACAAAACCATGGACCGTGGAATACCCTTTATATCAGCATATATGCAATCAGATCGACCAGAACTATAACCTCTTCATAAACCATTTGGTCTTCACAATAATTCATTTTAGAAACAGTTTTAAGAGTTGAGCCGTTTATTTCATATAATTTTATGTCGAGTTGTCAAGAGAGAAATAGGGTGATAATTTAACATAAGGGCACGAACCCCGTGTTTGGTAGGAAAGTATCCCACGACCATTTTTAGAGGGGGCAGAATTTCTTGCTCAAAAGAAGATATTTTAAGTCAGGCTATAGAAAACAATGTAAAATTCAATTTGAAGGCCCTCCAAACCACAAGATTTTTGTATCACTTAATTTCACATTCAAAAGTATCTCTGGCCCTTTGAAATAACCTATTCAGAATCGTGTTACTTTCTTGTCTTCTGAAGCTGCGGGGAAATCAATCTAATCCAAAAAAAAGGACATGCAGCCTGCTTTGAAGCCATTGTATAAATGGGAAAAATAAAGATTAACATAAAACTGTGCATTTTCTTTAAAAAAATCATTTGAGAAGTGGCCATTATCCTGAACAAGAATCAAATGACTGGGGGGTCTTTTCAGAGGAACTCTTCCTCTAACCTAAAAATATTAGTACTCTTTTTTCACCCTGCGTTGTCCTGCAATTTATTATTCTTGATCTGACAACCAGACCAGCACTACATGTATCTGTTTGATACATTATACATTTTTACAATACTGCACTCTTTCGTCCTACAGGTACAAACATGTTGTTTTGGGTTTAAAGGGTGAGACGAGAGTTTTTAAATATTTTTTTTGTGTGTGTAGGAACAGTGGCTATCTTGGGGTGTTATTCGGGGCTCGCGCCCCCGGGGTCGTGCCAAAATTGCAAAATCAGCACTATTTTCGGCTAGTAAGGTGGATGGTCAATGATAGAATCTACTGACCATTTTCCCCAAGATTCGTGTAAACATGCTTCATCGATAGGAAATCAATATCAAAAATAAAAAAATGAGGTCACGGTACTTGTTTTTTGAGAAACACGTCATCAAAACAATGTTTTAAAGCTTTTTTAGCCTAAAGGTTGTACACAAGTCTATGGAAAATTCACTTTTTGGATACATGTTGTTGAATTGTTACAAAAAATAGGCTCGATAACTTTTTTTGAAAATTTGATAAAAGTTGCGAATATTTATAAAATCTTTCGATACTAAAGAAAAAATAGGGGTAACGGTTCTACTTTTTCTGTCTATTTAAAAAAGAAAACACGTTTTTTGGTGATTCAAAATAACATTGCGACATAACGGTGTGCAAAGCGTCGTATATACTACGCCACATGGAGGACGGTGTTTTGTTGTAACGACGCGGCGTACCAAAAGGCGCTCCAACTTACGCGCATTTTAAACTGTGTCGACTATTACAAGTCCTATCTGCTATATAATCAAGCCAAGTTACAGCTTCTATTATATTTTATTCTCGTAGCCTCAAAAACAAAAAGGCGGTCTGTGAGAATTTGAATTTTTAATGTTGCATAGGCTACAGTTACACAATTATACCAAACCCTTTATTTTAACAATATTTGAATCATGGTATTTAGATGAAATGCTTAGTTTTTTTCTATACTTTCTCTTTGTCTTCTGTATGTGTTATTATTTTTATCATTTTAGAGAAAAACCTCGCACTCACATTCCGCAGTTCCGTATGCCTTTTAAAAAAACACCGAATAATAAAAATTTGAAGAGCACGTTCCTGTTCGAGATTTTCATTTTGCTATATGCCGTAGATCTGTTTAGAATACTTTCCTTTTCAAAATTAAACGATAATTTCCATCTTTCTCTTACCTTAGATGGAAGCGCAATATCATTTACTGTAAGAGGGGTCATTCATGCCTTTCGATGGGGGAGGGGTGCGCATATAGGCCTATGTAGTGATTCAGATCACCCCCATAATGATATTAGAAAACATTTGGCTGATGTCCCACAGGCAGTACATCATGAAGCTAACAGAAGGCACAAATGGAATGAACACTAGGCTATGTAGCGGCAAGTACAGGCGTGTTTGTTGGAAGAACGGATTATTGTGAAACTTAAAATTTGAGGACAAATGTGGACCATATTGAAATATTAAGATCTGACATCCTGTTGCATTGTTTACATTTCGCGAGTACATAGGTGAGCAGTACAGTGTAAATCAATGTTTGAAACGTATGCACAAGACACGTTTAGATTAGGGTGGGGTCTGGGAGCGTCTAAGCGATACTCACAAACGCAGCTCACCTTGTTCTTAGCGTTACGCGTAAATGAAGGTGGCGCATAATAGTACGCTACACCTGGACAAAATTACTTAGACGATTGCGTTGCATCCTTAAGTGCGGCCCATACAGAATTGTCCGTTGGCAAAGATCAAATGAGCGCGTACGAGGCGCATGGACCATCCAGGTGCTTCGCCCTCGAAACCAAGGTCCTGGCTACGCAGGGATTAACTAAAGTAGTCAACTAAAATGAAAATATCAAAGTTGAGATGTATCGGATTTTCGTTTTGACGTAGGATACTGCGTAAAAAAATCCAGATTTTGAATTATATTAGTTTTGATTTTCGTGAGAATATCGGTTGAGCTTAGCTATTTTACACAGCGAGTAGTTCTTATGTGAACAAGCTTTAGTATATTAGAACAGGATTTTTTTAAATAGGAAACTTAAGGGCGGCAATCCCGGGAAAGCTCGCGAAAGATTGAGCAAAGCCGACTGTTTAGGGGGAGTTAAGAAAATCAAGGAACTAATATTGTGATCATCTAATGTAATAGGTTACTTACCCTCCACACTGGAAACAAATCAAAGACAAGTTTATGAAACATATTCAG